>VNKF01004191.1:0-11192 GCA_008044355.1 Drosophila lacteicornis
AGACCGAAAAGAGCACGTCAAAGTCGTTCAAAAATCAAGGTTATGATGACAGTTTTTTTCGATTTTCGTGGTGTGGTGCACTATGAATTCCTTCCACCTGGCCAAACTGTTAATAAGGAATATTATTTGAGCGTTATGCGTCGTTTGCGTGAAGCAATTCGTCGAAAAAGACGAGAATTATGGGTCAACAACTCCTGGTTTAAATTTTGGCTACATTTTAGCGCTGTTGAGGACGTAACTTTAAGAAAAAAATGTTTGTCAAAAATTTCGTTCTTCATGTACATAGTATGTCACTGTAAACCATTAACTAAATAGTCCGAACAAAGCCTAAGAATTTGCTTTTCGAGAGGTGAGCCCGTTTTTCAGTTATAAAGTCTCAACGAATAGTGGTATAAATTTGTATATATATAGGTATTTAATATCTTTTAATACTAACCTTTCAATTTCATCGTGATTTTTTTTAAGCTTTAAATTTGTATTTATAGTATGTTCACTTGGAGGATGATATTGAAATATCCGTGTTGTTGGTTTAATCTGTACATCATTTAAAAAATCATACATTTCTGTAAGATCCTTGGGTACTTTGCAAGATGATTTTATAGGTTCTGTTACCAAGTTATAGCATTTAGTCCATTCAGATATATTGCCGTTACATATGTAGCCGGATTTGTTGAATGTAAACTGAGAACTTTTGCATTCAGAGCACGATTGAATTGCGCCAAAAGTCAATAAGTCAGCAGCTTGATCATATAATTTTTCAGAATCATTAATTAAAGGCTGTTGATTATTCCACATTAAGAGTCTTTCGATGTCTTTTTTTTTCATTTGACTTTTAAGCTCGTCGCGAAATTTGAAAAATAAGTCATTTTGGTTTTTTATTTGAGTTATTTTGTCATTTTCTTCAGTTTCATCGGTTTTTTCAATTTTCGGTTTTTTTGCTTCTGGCAGTCCATGAGATTTCATTACCCTGTTAATGAAATATGATAATTAGTTTATTATTTGAAAATATATTTCAGCAAAATTACAATTGAAAATTTTTATATTGGATTTATAATGTGAAACATTTACTAGCCGTGTAACATTTTTCCTTATGCCCTATTTTTCCGTGACCAGACACATAACTCGAACAAATGTTAATCGATCGATCTTAAATTTTGACAATCAATCCGAAATAAATATGGCTATCGTCCGGCCAACTAAAAACAAGTGGGGAAGCTACATTCGAGTGTGACCGACTGTGAGATACCTGGTACCCAAAGCATTGTAGGTGAAATTAAATAGCCCATGAACATGGAAAAATGAAAATGTTGACTAATAAAGACAAATGTTACTAGAAACATATTGAGCAACATCAAAAAAAGACATGTTGCTAGGAACATGTTGAGCAACACCCATTGGCATAGAAGAAGAAGAAACATGCACAGAAACTTTATTGTTAATAACTTTCATGTTTATCATCCATTTTACTCAATTATTTATTTATTGTATCTATTAACTTTAAGACGAAAATCACGACTATAGCTTACATAACGTTTTTTATGATTTTAGGGGGCGGAATTGGGCGTCTCTGAGATCTGTTTACCAACACGGACAGACGGACATGGCTAAATCGACGCGGCTGGTGATGCTGATCAAGATTATATATACTTTGGGGTCGGTGATGCCTCCTTCTGCCTGTTACATACATTCTCATTTGGCACTAACTTATAATACCCTTGTACCCTAAGGGTACCGAGAATAAACAGCAGATTCGAGAAAAATGCGTATAAAGTTTGAATGCTCTTGAGATATACGTGGGATGCATCACGGCAGAATTGAAAATTGCGACATTTAGTAACCTTTGCCGGATTCCATCTTTTGGTATAACATTTTTTTTTAATAAAAAACGTCTGTGTTTTCAGTATGCACTAAATTTAAATGTTAAAAATCCAAGATGGTAACAATATGTATATATATAAGTATATGGTAGCTTGCTTCTTAGGCGATAGGATGGAATGCACAAATCGACTCCGGTTATAATTCTTATGAGGTCTCTCGAGTTAACAATCCTTACTCGCAGTTGGAAAATCCCAATAAATTTCTTTGGTCCAGTGTGCATGTGTTGCCGATGGAGATGTTCGACGAAATTAATGGTAAAAAAATTCTCTTTTGGAAGAACGGGAAATTTGACATCAAGGTGGCTTGGTGTTTAGCTAAACGACCGCCAACGCGTAATGGTGATATCGGTATAGTCAATGCCTCACTGTCCACAGTAAAAGGTTTTAGTTTTTAAAATTTGGGTTTCAATATATATTTTTCTTGGCTGCGTTAGCCGGCTCTAGGTCATTATTTTTCTTGATTTATACAATTTTCTTGGCTCTCGCCCTTGAATGTGCGATACGTTATGTTTGAATACGTTTTCCAATTCAGCTGCCGATGTGTGCATTGTATTTGTAAGACATATTCTTTGCTAGATTTCACTCTATTAAAAACACGCATAATGAAAGCCAAGACTCGCAATATGCGTCGATACGAACAAAATTTGATGATTACATCATCCTTTACGTTTTCCACACTTCCGCTAACTCTACGCTGCTCTGCATCGCTAACCACAGGATTAGGCATATGTTGAGGCCATAGGGTCGAGTTTTGTCGTAGAAGCGCGGGTCCTTCCAACCATATAGTGTTAATGGGCTCGGAGACTGAGCAGCCCCTGCATACCGTGTTTTCCTTGCCGGGAACGTGCCTCAATTAATGTTCGTTGTTGTAGTTGTAGATTTCATTTCTGAGATTCGGTTCAGAGTTGAGAAATGCATTTTTTAGACACTGCAATACAATTTTCGAATCTTCTGTCCAAAATAAAGTATTGACAATGTATTATTCAATCTTGTGTAAAAATTTTTTTTTACGATGTTTAACATAACAAATATGCGGCGCACAATTCTTGCCGAGGTGATAAGCTGACTTTTTTACGAGCCACCTTAGAATTTGGGGCAATTAAAATTAGCAATTAAATTCTCTATTTACGCAAGATAGATGCAGCAGGCGTATGCGCGCTGTGACGCATCTGAAAATGCGTTCAATTCGTAGGACGTTTTTGGTGATGACTTTATATATCTGGGAGTGCTTATCACATTATTTGATTTGAGTTCGACAGGCAGCGGATCGTCCCAATTTAAGCGGTGCATCCACAACTCTTAAACCAATATCTTGCAACTTATAACTACTGGAGATACTAGCCCAAGCTAGTCATATCTTCCTTAGTAACAACTGGACTCGTAGGAAGAGTATACCTAAAACAAAAGGTATCTGGATTTGGTTGCCACGACATCCGCAAGGATTTTGTAATCTACTCTGATATGAAACTCCAAGCCGCTGTTTTTTATATGCCTTGGGTTCCATTTTGCAAGTTCTAGGCATGCCCTCGAAAGTATGCCGCTTAACTCTGTCGCACAACCATAAGTGCATGGTGATCTGACGAAACAGTTCTATGCAAAGTTGTATGATGCGCCAGCGCGGCAGGAAGCTACGACGCTCAACGCAGCGCCAGACAAACATCTTCCATTTAAGCGATGGTAACTGATGGTGGCTGCTTGTGCACATTGCTAGAGTTGAAGAAGCTTGCATCATATGGCCGCTTGTTCGGAGATGCACCCATGCGAGTAATGAAGATTGCTTTTATATCAATGAACAATAATTGGTTTCGATATAAGCGCTTTTAAAGTTTTAAGGGTCTTGAGATATAGATGGGATGCATCACCCCGGAATGGAAAATTTTTACATTTAGACACCTTTGTCGAATTCCATCTTTTGTTATAATATTTTTAATAAATATAGCTATATTTAAATTAAAAGAATATTTACTTAGTTTTAATCCGCTATTTTTTAAAACAACGATTTCACCCGTTTTGACATATATACTAATGGAAATAAAAAGAAGACTATCTGCAAAGTTTCCTTCAGATAGCTCAAAAACTGAGAGACTAGTTTGCGTAGAAACAGACAGACTTGTCAACTTGTCTGGTGATGCTGATCGTGAATTTATATACTTTATGATATCGGAGATTCTTCACTGCGTTGTAAACTTCTGACTTAAATTATAATACCCTGCAAAGGTATATAAAGACCAAACATAGTGAAATATTGATTTAATTTAAAACTTTATCTTCGTACACCTATTATTGTGTCCAGCCAAAATTGGCGGGCTTTAGGAAATATTTAATTTAGTTGTATATTAAAGGGTTTTTGTCTAGCCAACGGTTGGCATAAAGATAACAGAGGTCGACAAAAATCAAACTCTTTCCTACCCAGCATACAACGCTAATGATCTTTCCTGTACATTGCTAATCCAAAACTGAAAAGCTTCCATTATATACCAATTTGAAGAAAATCGCTGTCAATGTATCAAACACTGCTTGAATTTACGCTATTCCAAGCCAAATAATTAGGCTTAAAAGAATCTTTGATCTATCTACTTCAATAGTAAAATGGGGTTCTTTAGTTATAATGAATTTTTGAAACTTCATTTTGTCATACATTATTGCTATGTGGTAAGCTCTTGCGATACCCGATGGCGGAATATTAAATATTATATTAAACGTAACGGGTTGCTAATAAATATACTTACGGGAGATGGTTTCTGACTTCTGCTTGGTCTTCAGCCTTCAATATTGAGTAGCCGGGTATGTTTTCCCCTGAATCAAGCCAACCAAGCTCTGTACGCAATTGGGCAAAACATTCCAAATGATGCCACAAGGGTTGGCCTCCATACTTCATTCCTACTTCTGTATCATAAACAGTTTTACGTAAACGAACTTGATCTTTACATATTTTTTGTTCACATCCACGGCAAGATGATCGACCGGATTTAGCATATTCAACTCCAAAGTCTTTTAGTGCTACGATATCAGCTTTCGAACGTTTCTTTCCTGACTTTACATATACAGCTTCATTTACTGTACCTTTAAATAAATAACATTAAGTAAATATGTGAGGTTATAAAGATTGAATATAGAGAAATAAAAATAATCATACCAATAAGATCCGCCAATTCCTTTTGGTCATCAAATCGAAGGTTTTCATAGTTTTGTATATCCCCGACAGAAGCTGGACGTTGTTTTTTAAAAAAACAGCCTTTATGAAACCAATTCGGTACTTTTGAGTCATGAAATGCAGACTATATTAAAGAGAGATAAATATAGTTAATATTTATTATCACTGTGGACGGCAGTCCACCTAGTGACGATGAGCACAGAGACTGTGGTGCGCAAGGAGACTACTATATATCTTAGGCCCCGTTTTCACTACAGTTGCTTTTTCTAATTTCGCTTTTTGACTAAAAAGTAACCTTTTCCCTGTGTATAAGGCATAGGAATCTAGTGTACCCTACGGGTACCGGGTATAATTATTTAAATTTCAATTTCTTACAAATATTTGGTAAACTAACGAAGCTATAGCTAGCAGATACAAAAAAACGTTCCTTTGAAATACAAATATAAACATAAATTTTTGATAACAATTGGGCGTAAATTTATGAAAATCTTTTGATATGTAATTTTTATACCCGGTACCCATAAGGTACAAGGGAATTATAAGTTTGTGCCAACCGAGAATGTATGTAACAGGCTGAAGCTACGTACTCAGACACACGAAAAGTGTTTCTAAGCAATGGGAGAGAGCGATAGGGTGACTATGGACTTCTCGCTCTCTCTTACTGCTTAAAAATGCTTTTCGCGTATCTGAGTACGTAGCTAGAAGGAGAAATCTCCGACCTTATAAAGTATATACACTCCTGGCCAAAATAATAAGTACATAGGCATGGTGCAACTTTGTTTGGTTATTGATCGATTCTTTTTGAATATATGCCTGCCAATTGTTTATATATTGAAAAGTTACAGTATGGCGAATCATTTAAATAAAAAATTAGAGGGGTTTACCAAGTTTTTTTAAAGCTATGCTTAAATTTGTGGTGAATGGACGATTTCGGCCTGGCCAAAATAATAAGTACACCAATTCTACAAAGACTACAACTCGAAACGATTTACAATTTCCGCACTGTTTTCTTAATATAAGTAATCTTATGATAGTAATTAGTATATTAACACTTATTTTGAAATAATTTGTTGATTCTTTTTGGTATACTAAAAATAAGTTTGTGACGAGTCACCTCTGGAATCTCATACCCGGCTTTTTGCAAGAATTCGTATTTTGGCACAAATACAAAGTTTCTAGTCTCCCCATAAATTTACAAGTGGATTTAAGTCCGTAAACCGAATCCGAAAACTTATAACGTTTACCTTGTCTCTGGAACTCAGGCATTGATCAGTGCTGGTGTGGGTTTTATGTCGATGTCCTGTTGAAAGAAGAATCTCAAGGACATTTTTTTGGCAGTAAACGGTTCGCATAATGCCTGTTAACTTATTTTTATAACCGAATCGGGTCATAATCCCAGTTGTGCCATGTATCGGACATAGGCATGACGAGAAATACAGCCCCAAAATATTACTCATCCGCCACCATGCTTGAGGGCCTTCTATGTGTGTTCCATAAAATAATAATTTACTCCCTCGACCCATCTGGTCTAGAGCACCCAAAAATATTTTCCAAAACTTTTTGCCCCATCTGAAACTTTATTTTCTTGAAGTAACAGACTTTTTAGGGTATATATTCTGGTAAGTCTACATTTTAAGATGTAGGACGAACCTTTTTAGATTAGGTTTCATGTCTAATTTGAGCGGTAGGGGCCTGGAGAGACATGGAAGGTTTAATTTTTGATATATTGACGATGCAGTTGGTCGATGTTTCTGAAAATATCTTCTTTGGTTCTTGTTTTTCCAGTAAGCACTTTTTATTGTAAGGTATTCTGAATACAAATACATCAAGGCTTTGAGGGTTTTCATAATTTCCCGAAGACATTTTCTTTTTTTGAAGATATAAAGCATATTGGTCATCTTCAACACTACAATTTTGATTTGGTCCATCTAAAGTGTTTTTTTTCACTTGTCCATTGTTAAATATGTAAGAAGTTATTAAAAAACATTATATTTTGAGCCTAATTGTCGATTAAATACTTCAAAATTTTAAAATAACACCGGTGTACTTATTATTTTGGCCAGGCCAAAAACGTCCATTCAGCACAAATTTAAGCATAGCATTAAAAAAACGCGGTAAACCCCTCTAATTTTTTATTTAAATGATTCACCATACTGTAACTTTTCAATATATAAACAATTGGCAGGCATATATTCAAAAATAATCGAGCAATAACCAAACAAAGTGGCACCATGCTTATGTACTTATTATTTTGGCCAGTAGTGTATATTGTTAATCAGCGTCAGCGCCGAGTCTATTTAGACAAGTCGGTCTGTTCGTCTGTCTGTCCGTGTAAATCAACAGATCTGAGACTATAAAAGGTGAGTTCCAAAGAAAACAGGACTTTTTAATCTAGCGCCCTCTAGTGGCGCCATCTATATGTCAACTGGTGCGTTAGAATCTGCTATCGTTTATCGACTTCCAGTAACAATTTCATGACATTTCATCTATTGGAAGTGAGGTTATTGCGTTGTATGTTTTTGTCATCGGTACGAAAATGAGCTTCAAACAAAGAGCCAACATTAAATTTTGTTTTAAAATTGGTAAAACTTTTACCGAAACGTTTCAATTGATGAAACAAGTTTATGGCGATGATTGCCTATCGCGTAGCAGAGTGCACGAGTGGTTTCAACGTTTTCAAAGTGGTCGTGAGGACATACATGACGATGAACATGTGGGCCAACCAAAATCCATGATCACCGAAAATTCTATCGAAACTGTGCGTGAATTCATAAAAAATCAGCCGAAATCATCATTGAAATCATCGATCGACGCTTTTGTCCGACTATTTGACCAAAAATCACATTTTAACCATCAACCACTCCCCGTATTCACCTGATATGGCACCGTGCGACTTCTACCTTTTCGGAAAAATGCATTTGCCGATGAAAGGAAAGCGTTATGCAGACGTTGAGGCCATTAAAAAGGCACCGGCATACTGGCGGCCATCCGGGCAACGAGCTAGAACACTCATTCGATATGCTTTTGGACCGTGCAAAACGCTGTATTAAAGCTGAAGGAGACTATTTTGAATAAAATAAATTGATTTTGCCGAAAAAACTATTTGTTCTGTCTTTTTTTTAACTCTACTTTGGAACTCACCTTGTAAGAGCTAGCACCAAATTTGGGGACAGCACTCTACTCCGATGCATGCACATCAAGTTTGTCTTAAAAATTGGCCACGCCCACTTACGCCCTCAAAAATCATAAAAAACTGTGTATAAGCTAATGTCGTGATTTTTGGGTTAAAGTTAATAGGTAAAATAAATTAATAGGCTTGAACGGACGTTTTCTGAAAATTTGAGTAAAATCGGATGATAAACAAGGGAGATCTTAGCAATATGGTTGAAATTTTAAGGCAGACCTAAAACACTGCAAAAGGCTGCGTAGGCCCGCAATGAATTAAATCAAGGCCGGGTTAGAAACTTTGTATTTGTTTTTTAATACTTTTTTTTATTTATTTTTTTATTTGATAGTCAACAAATCTGATTTCTGTACATGAAGACCAGATTGACTATGGATTAGGCTAGTTGATAATATATCAAAATATCAAAATACTGATATTTTTTACAAAATAATAAATATTTATATCGAAATATTTTTATTCTGATATATCGCATATCGATATTATTTTGAAATATATTATTTGATAAAAATAACCATCAAAAATTGGCCATGAGTTATCTTATAAAACCAGTTAGCTCGGTTCGTTCAGAGCGGCTGGCCTCCGTCATAAAATGCGTTGCCTGCGACACGCGAAGCCGCATGACGGATATTCATATAAAATAAAGTTTTTCTGAAATCCTTAAAAAAAGAATTTCGATAATATAAAAAATATCTGATATATCGATAAATTTGGTGATAAATATTGCAAAAAACCTGATGATATTTTTAAAGAATGATAATCATCGATACGATAATTTTTACATATTTTCACAACCCTACTATGGACCTCGAGTTGGCTAATACTCAGAGCTCGCAAGAAGTGGTCCCTTTTTGTGTAGAAAGTCCCAAAAAGAACTGTTGCTCGCAGTCACAATTGAAAACGGGCTCAAAAAGACACTTTAAAACTGTTTTTACTCAGCGTGCTCTTTGCTCAATCAGTGAGAGCTTCTTGTCGCTCTCTTTATGTACGCGCTTACTTGAGACACTTGAAATCGGTGAGAGTTATTTTCAACATGTATGTGTGTTGCGCGTTCGCTTTAGTTGTGTTATTTTAGAATTGCGTGCAGCAGGAGAATCGCACTTCCCTAAGGTCCGACAATTTAAACGCTTTAATAATTGTTAAACTTAATTCTTAACTTAAGCCAAAAAAAAAAAACTGTATAAAATTGTTTTCTTTTTGTTCTTATTTTTGTTATTCAGATATGAAGAAAAATATATGTTAATGATATTTTTTATATTTATCTTTTTGTCTATTATTTCGTATACTTGTTGACTTCTAGTTTTATTTTGCTTGTTACACCAATTTAATTATGTACATATGCATATTCATACGCATAGATTAACGTCCCAGCAAGTGACAATTTCTCTCTCTCTCTCTTTCACTCTTTGCCTCTGATAAAATAAAGCAACAACAAAGCACTAACGAAACAACAACAAAAAATACACTTTGTGCTTTAGCGCAAATCGTTTTGCTCAGTTGCCGAGGCTTAGTTAAGGAGCACCGAGCAAAATTATCCCGATCAAATATAAAAGAGAAAACAATCGAAAAATACCCGGTACCCATAGGGTACAAGGGTATTATGTGTTAGTGCCAACCGAGAATGTATGTAACAGGCAGAAGGAGGCATCTCCGACCCCATAAAGTATATATATTCTTGATCAGCATTACCAGCCGAGTCGATCTAGCCATGTCCGTCTGTCTGTCGGTTTTTACGCGAACTAGTCTCTCAGTTTTTGAGCTATTTAGCTAAAATTTTCAGCATAGTCTTATTTCTTTAGCACGCAGTACAATGTCGGAACGGCCGAAATCGGACTACCATATCCTATAGCTGCCATAGGAATGATGGCGAACTTAATGTAAACAAAATTTTAACTTCTCTGTTTTTAAACGTATTTCTATAAATTTTGAGGTATATCTAGTTTTTTATGGTTATAGAATTACGCCTTTCATTTTTTTAAGATAGCGCCTATTTAAACAAGCGCGACGCGTAAGGAGTTGTTCGTACAGCTAAAATGCACTGATTATAATCGATTTGGAATCGTTCGAAACATGTCTGGGCAACCCCGCCCTGGCATATAATCGAGTCTTTATTTCTGTATGAGAAATTAAGCCGGTTAGACCTTAAGTTAGCTTCACCTTTTAAATAACAAATATAGGTCGCCTAATGTACAAACATTAATAAAGAAAATGTTTCTAGCAGGGACCGTAAATAAGAGTTATGATTTAATAAAAGTCAAAAGTCTAAAAATCGTCTGGGAAGTTCGGGAAAAATTCACATATGGTATTTTTTACGGGGAAATTAAAAATAGAATAAACTTTTATCACGATTTTGTTTATTATTTATCAACGTCTAATTCTTAAAAATTATTTAAAAAATACAAATCAAAAATAATATTTGTATTTAACTTTTATAATAAAAATTTAAAAAAAGGTTTTTGTTTATTTTTATTAAAACAAGAAAGCCGAAGTTTGTTGAAAGTCTATCAGTTTTGGTAAAATTGAAAAAATATCAAAGTTTTTACATTTTTATAACATTTACCTACACATTTTACATTTTCGTATAAATAAACCGATCGCTTCTATTGCAGCTATCTATATATATAAAAATGGAGCCCAAAAAATGTGTCGTAAAAAACTACTGGAGAACGGCTGGGCCGATTTGGTTCAAATTTTTTTTCAGTTGTAGGTAACTAACAGGAGAAGGTCAGAACGTAATAAAATTTTTAGAAAATCCTCCAGGGTAATGGTGAAAAACAAATAATTAAAATATCAAATTATATAAAAGAGTAGTGTATCGAAATATATGTCAAAGTATAAATAAATCGTTTCAATATTATTCGGTTTCTTATTCGTTTTTATCAGACGTCCGGATTTGTTTAATTTCTTCCTGTGATTTGTAGGAATAATGCCTGCTATAAGACGGCCAAACATTGGACGACGTACACGTCGAGCAACA
>VNKF01004192.1:0-11141 GCA_008044355.1 Drosophila lacteicornis
CAATTAATTAGGGTCAACTGTCAATTTTAAAAGGACTTTAGTAATAAAAATGCAATTAATTAGGGTCAGCTGTCAATTTTACCAGGATTTTAGTAATACAACTGCAACTTATTAGGGTTAGCTCTGGAAGGATAAGTGGAGGGATCGAGGAGCCACTTGAGAAGGGTGCATGCAAATTGATCCTGCGTGATCTTGTCCCGTCGAAGGACACTCAACCTCCCACAATTTAATAGTTTACACCGCCACATGAAAGGGTGCGCGTGCGAGGGATCAATCCAGCACGATCATGTTCCAACGGAGCGCACAAGCAATCCCACACTCAGCCGTCCCCCACTTGAAAAGGTCGCGCACAAGCGATCCCACACTCACCCGTCCCCCACTTGAAAAGGCCGCGCACAAGCGATCCTACACTGACCCACCAGATAATTGGTGGGATCGAGGAGACACTTGAGAAGGGTGCATGCAAATTGATCCTCCAGGATCGGGTCCCATCGCAAGACACTCAACCTACCCCAATTGAAATTGCACGTGAAATTGTGCATGTGCGAGGCAGCAATCGCCTCCCACTTAAAAAGGTCACACACACACATGTGAACAAGGCTCACCATCCCGCAAGTGAGTGCTGTGGGAAAAAATCGAGTGCTGTGGGAATAAACGAACAAGTGTACAACGTAAACGCTCTCCCACACACGCACACCAGCCGTCCCATCCGACCGTTACGAGGTGATCTCAAAGAAGTCTCCGTCCAGATCAAAAAGTACGTTAAAAAATCGGATCCTGAGAGAAGAATCTAGGAAGGCGAAAGGGAAGGAAATGGGACGGGGGTCTCGCTCATATTCCAGCCACAATCGTTTGGTTACATTGAAGTTATCACAAATCACACGGAATTCGACATTACGGGAGTAGTCTGATCTGCACACCGGAAGTGACAACGGGCGAAAGTTCCGAGAAGGTCTCCAGGGCACATTCCAGTGGATAGAATTTAAAAGCGCTGTGGAGTCGATAGCTCCATTAATTAGTTTGTGTAGGAAGATGACACCGTAACAGTTCCGACGATCCACAAGAGCGGGAAGGTTTAAAAGTCGTAGCCTTTCTCTGTCCGGGTGCAAGCGGCGTCCCGCCTCCCAGTTTAATCCTCTCAAGGCCATCAGGAGAAATGGTTTCTGGATGGGTTCGATACTATCCTGGTGACACACAACTGTTGGTGAACAGATATGGGAGCAGTTTCCAGTGTGGGACGCACTAAGGAAACGTAAAGGAGCTTTGTAGTGTAGAAATGGAAAAAATTCTGTGGACCACCGTTTGATAAAAGCTAATAAAGTTTTAGCTTTATTGGATAAAGTGCAGATGTGGCTATTAAATGAGATTTTAGGGTCAAACAAGACACTGAGATTTTGAATCGAATCTATGCGTTCAAGAGCGATATGTGCAATGGAATGTGCATAATGCAAAATTACCTGGATCGATAAAATGTCATAGGCTTACACTTATCAGGATTAAGCAGTAGCATATTGACTTGGCACCAGGATTGAAGGTTATTTAAGTCGAGCTGGAGTTTCATATATGAATCTTTATAGGCCATGTCCCTACACAACTTAACATTGTATAGTTCATTAAATAACCCACACAGAAGTGGACCAAGGTGACCTTGTGGAACGCCCGAACTTACTGTGACTGATTAGGAGTAAGTGGTATTAAATTTGACCATTTGGGTACAATTTTACAATTAGGAACGGATCCACATAATCGGATCAGGAGGGAATCCTAGGAGGAGCAGCTGAATTGACCGAATTAATGGCTTTACTGAAGTCGGTAAAGACCACATCAGTTTGTTGTGGGAACTAGAAGTGTTTGATGATGAATTCACTGAACTCAAGAAGGTTAGTTGTAATAGACCGACATCTGGTGAAACCATGTTGCGTGGGAGATATTATGGAGCGACAATGGCGTTGCAATTGATCGCAAATAATTTTTTTAAACAATTTTGAAATAGCACTAAGGTTGGCAATTCCACGATAGTAGCTAATATTGGAGCGCTTTTTGTGCAGCGGAGTCATAAAGGGTTCCCTCCAAATTTCTGTGGACACTATGGTCTGTACACTCAAGTGGCCCTTCGAAACCAAGCACGTTCTTGTTAGGGTTCGGTGTTAATATTCGCGAAAGAAAAGTATAGGTAAGAGAATGCGAGTAATATAGATTACTATCAGGCAGCTCGATTGCTTTCTTACACATAGTGGGTTAACATTTTTTTTTTTTGGTTTGGGAAGGCCATTTTGTACAAATCAATATATATTGCACATAATACTCTAAAGGGTTCATGCATTTCATATTAGGTTCTACAGTGATGCAAAAATAAAGGAAATTAAGATCTGGTGGTCAAATACTATGTAGTATTTGAAAATTCAACTGACCCAATCTATCGCTGCTTTTCACGTCACCACGGATCAGGTTATACATAAAGGCAATGCCTAGCAGGAGAAGTCTACTAGAGTCAGAGGCAACCTTAGGTTTGCAGCCCAGTTTATGCTACAAAGAGCGAAAAGTAAAAAGTTATTTTGGGCTGACTCAATGCGTTTGCTGTGGACGTCCCACTGGGGACTCCAAACGCAAGATCCATATTCTAAAATATGACGAACTAATGAAATGTATAAATTCTTCGTGACGTAAGGGTCATCGAATTCGTTCGACCACCGTTTAATAAATCCAAGCACACCCCTGGATTTATTTACAATGCTCGAGATATGATCAATAAGCTCCAGTTTAGGATCCAAGCAGGAACCCAAATCGTCAACTAGAGTGATCCTTTCCAGAGAGCGGTAGTTCAGCATATAGGTCGGAAGCTTCGGAGAGACACGCGAGAATGTCATCAGCTTGAATTTGGAACCATTTGGGTTTAATAATTTTACAATCCACCATTTTTGAAAGTTATTAAGATCTGTTTGTAAATCTGACTGGCTAGCGCCGTCCATACATTGCACGCAAAGTTTAACGTCGTCAACGTACATGAGTACTCTTGAGTTAATCAAAACTTTGGGCAAGTCGTTAATAAATAATGTAAAAAGTAAGGGCCCCATGTGGCTCCCTTGCGGGACACCAGAGGTCACCCGGAGAACATTCGACAACTTGTTTTTAAAAAGGACCTTTTACAGGAGGGTCCGACACTTCCGCGGTACCGCCGCAAAGCATTGCTTCGCGAAAGCAGAGGGCCCATCCCTTACTGCACTTCTCATCTTCTTTGCCCATCAGACCTTAATCTGGTCATGATGAGCGCGGCGAAATCGCTGACCTTCTGCCAGTTGGCGCCGCTGCGAAGCATAGTATTCACCAGGTTGTCCGTCGAGATCGCTGTTTTCAACTCCTCCTCCAGAACGTGTCTCTCCTCCGCGAACTTGCCGCACCTGAAGAGTACGAGCTCCGCTGACTCCCCCTCTCCGTTGACTTCGTGGCCGAACCTGTGTAAGTAGCCACAAAAGCAGCCGTGTCCACTCAGCACTTGTGCCAAGTAGAAGTTTACCTGACCGTGTTGTCTACTGGTCCAGGCCTCCAGGTTTGGAATCAACCGAAAGTTTCAGCGTCCCTTAGCAAGCTCTCCCAGCGGGTTTGCCATGATGCCAGAGTCGTCCGCTTGGCCGCGGCACGCGCCGCTCCTCTCTCTCCAGGAGTTAGGGCTCTTCCGCGCACTTTCTCGTGTACAGAGGCCTGCTCGGAGGCAATGCGCGGCATAGAGCACGGTTGCCTTAACCACGCTGATTAAAAGCAGTTTGGACCTCTGTTTCGGGCATCAATTGTTCAACAAAAAAAGCGATAGAGAGCGGAACGATCCCGCCGCCTTGGTGCTTGCGTACGCGAGATGTTCGCGGATCGAAGGCCTCGTGTCTAGCATCACCCCGAGGTACTTGATCGCTCTGGACGATCTGATCGGCTCGTCGCAGACTCGAATAGTTGCAGTCTCCACTCGTTTTCTGCTACTCACGAGCACGGCTTCGGTTTTCTGGGGGGCCAGCTGGAGTCCCACTCCGGTCAGCCATGCGTGGATCAAGCTCACGCTCCTGTTGCAGAGGTCCTTTGCTGTGGCCAGCTCCTTGGCGACGACGACGACCGCAATATCGTCCGCGAAACCCACCAGCTCTGTACGATCAGGCAGAGCTAGGCGGAGTACCCCGTCGTACATGGCGTTCCACAGAATGGGGGCCAGGACTAAGCCTTGTGGAACGTTGCAGGACAGTCCGATGGATTCCCATCCTGCAGGCGTCTCGAAGTTCAGGATCCGCTCATACCCATTATCCTGAGTAGGTACGGGGGAACCTCGAAGTTGGTCAGAGCCTCCATAATGCTGCATCATCTTGCCGTGTTGGATGCATTGCGTATGTCCAATGTCGCAATGAGGAAGTATTCCTTAGCCCCTCCTTTCCAGCGTTGGAATGCGATAGCTGCCCTAGGGAGGAGCACCAGTCTATGGATCTTCCAGCCTGCTGGGAAGATGCCCGCCATAAGACAACCGTCGAAGACATCCGCAAATAACTCCGGCCGGAGGGAGACGGCCAGTTTAAGGGCGCGATTCGGGATGTTGTCCGGGCCGGGAGCCGTGAAAGCGTTGACCCTACTTGCTGCCGCCACAATCTCAGTTGCCGAGACGGGCTCGTAGCACGCCAGGGAAGTGTTGCAGGGTGATACTAGCGGGTTTGACATCCTGGGGAACAGGTGCTCGACGATGCGCAGAAGACTCTCCCGGGTTAGTGAAGCTAACTGCATGGAGCTGTTCAGCTTTTTCAACACAATCTTGAATGCGCTTCCCCAAGGGTTGCTGTCCGCTGAATCGCAGAGGTCGACGAAGCACCTTTGCTTGTTGGCTCTAATAGCTGCCTTGAGGGCTCGTCGGCAGGTCTGAAACTCGGACCGCCTCTCCAGGTGAACGGTGGTTCCGCGAGAGCGTTGGTATCGAGCCTCGCCTTGGAACAGTCCCTTCTGGCATTGGCAATCGTCTGCGTCCACCAGTATACTGGTTCGCGGTGACGAGAGTGTCCTCTCCTGCTTATCATGCAGCTGTCACAAGCTGCTTGGAGTTGACGGTTTACCGACTCAGCAATTTGTTCTGCGTTGCCAGTGCACTCCAAACTAGCAATGCACTTCGCGAAGGCCTCGATGTTGAGCGATTCCACCTTGTAACTCTTACGAGTTAGTGCGGGATGAGGGACGGGGAACGCCAGCTGCTCATTAATCGTGGTGAAGATCGCAAAATGGTCGCTAGCTGTCTATCCCTCGCTGAGCTCCCATGTACACATCCTGGATTTAGAGCTGCTCACGAATGTGAGATCCACCATCGAGCCTATTCCCGCTCAACTGAAAGTCTGCTGGTGCCTCGAGGATGACGAGGTAGACGCTGTAGACCCACAACACCCCTATCCGTGCGCGAACAAAGCCTTCTGCTGGCAGAATGTCGCACATCCGGCTTGCTGCGCTGCCACAAGTCCATAGGGCAGCCTTCCTGGTGCTGTCAGCGGCGCAGTTTGGGCTGGCGAGTACCCTGTATGGTTCGCTAAGGGCTACGAAGTCAGCACCACTTTCTCGGACGGACTGCGACAGCGGATCTTGCGCTGTCGCGCAATGATTCAAATTAAGTTGAACCATCTTCATGCCTTTCTAGAGGGATTGGCTCTGCTTGGGCAGTATCGCCCGCCGGCCTGGTGGTTTACATCCGTTGGGTTGGTGCACGATGCAATTTTATGCCTTGCCGCCCCGCAGCTGAAGCAGGATTTGCTTCTGTCCGTGGTGCTGGCACACTTGCTGGCGATGTAACCAACTTTTAAGCACCTAAAGCACTTTGGACGCGACTCCACTTCTCTTATGCGGCACCGTAACCACCCAACTTTTACTTTACCCAGCTTGTTGAGTAGGCCTGCCAAGCTTGCCAGTACGGACACTGTCGCTACCTTGCCCCCGTTTGGTAAGACTCTGTCGCCTTTGACTGTGCCGGTGGGTAGCTGCGCCTGTTCGACGAGCGCGTCTTAAAGAGCTGCCGCCTGGAGAGGTCCGCTTCAGTTATGAGCCTTTCTGAAAGGCGCTCATATCTTGTTCTTTACTTGTCGCATGTTCTATGGCGCCGGCCAAGTGGTCCACCGGTGCCTTAGTATTGTGTGGAATGGTAGTTAGGGCCTCCAGAATCCGAGCCCTTGCCGCGGAGTTCGCCGCGGGTGGATTTCCACATATGTGGCTGCCACCTGGAGTATTATTGTTTATACTCGACATTCCCAAAGAGTTTGCAGCATTATAACCCTGCTGCTGGGGTTGCGTTTTATACCTTCCGCCAGGTGATAGGTGCTGCCGACCGATACGGTGCAGACGCAGACCACCCCGCCGGCCAATGTGGCGCAGACGCGGTGTGGATTTTTAAGAACTGCAATTTATACTTACTGCCAGGTGGCGATTCTTTGCCCGCCAGTATGACTCAGACGCAAGGACGCTCAGTCCACGCAGCCGCCCAAAATGGAGCAGACGCTGCGATCAGCGTAAGCTGGGGCCGCCGGCGAGTTGTTGGGTTGCACATTGGGTGGGTCCAACGGTGGCCATAAGTTTCCCCATGACTTGACCGGGGGGAGTTATACCGCTCCAACTCGGTCGCCAGAGCCCCGATGAGAGGTGTGCCGCATAAATGGTGGGGATGGCAATTCGTCGGGTCCTTGACTTTTTGCACTAATTTTTCCTTCGTGCGAACCTACTTCGAGTAATTTGACGAAGGATCTAGGACCTCCATCCAAGGAAATCGCACGGCAGCGCGGTAAAGTGTGCTACCGTTTCCTGCTGCCATCGCGTACGAGTCCCATAGCTGCGAGCTTTTGTCAGCGTGCATTAGAAGACGCGACAGCAACCCCTGTTGGCAATAAGCTTCTACCTGCCAGCGCCACCTGGTGGGCAGAGCTGCCAGACCAATTGTAATTGCGCGTTGTCCAACACTGGCAATCAGCTGCGATCAGCTGTCGTGACCAGCAAGTTGCAGTGGGCGCTGCCACATTTAAACAAAGAGAAAGCATATTGGACAAAGAGACAGTGAAAGAGAAAGTACAACAAACACTATCTTACCCCTGGACCTAGCTGGGGCATCCGAGCAGTGGAGCCACCAGGCCATGGACTCCATCATGGACTCCAGGAGTTGCGCCCAACCCAACTGGGCATCACCGGGGCAACTCCTTGCCATATGGACTCCTTTGGACCGGCATACGCTGTAACAAAGCGGGCCAGCGCGGTAACTATCAGGAGCTCTGCGGTACGCCGCTGTACTCCGCCACTTCGCTTTCCACTCCATGTTTTTATATATATAGATGTGTATATTTGTGGCGTACATGTGAACATTTAAAAAGTGCGTGTGGTTCTGAGAAAATCGTTTTAGTATAAGAAAGCTACCGAAAGGAAACAGCAGAAGGCCATAGATAAAACCAGACACCGTTGGCGATATTTCGAGGAAAAACAAGAGCAGTTTCGTCGAGTGGTAAGAACGCGCATTTCTGGCATCGCACATACATACATACAGATCCCTAGCAGCCAAGCTGTAATCTGTGAGCAAGAACGGATAAACAGAAACGAAGGAGCAAAACAGGTTAAGCAATATTTTGCGGAAAAACGAGTGAGCAGTTTTCGTTTTCATACGAAATCTGAGTTTTCTGTATGCGTTGAGCACAAAGCCAGACGTGCACAAGCAAGCCAACGTGAGAGAGAGAGGAAAAGTTTTCGTCAAATAGAAGAAACCGTGTGTTTTTTTCGCATCGCGGTCACACACACATACAGATCTAGAGCGGTAAAGCGGACTTTTATATATGTATGTATAGATTAAACATTAAAGCAGACAGGAGCACGCACTGAGGAAGCGAGACAAAATTGGCGATACTTCGAAAAAACGAACGATAAGTTTTCGTCGAGTAACAGAAGCCGTGCATTTTGGGCGTCACACATACAGACAGATCTTCAGCAGTCAAACTGTATTCTGTGTGTGTTGAGGAAGTGAGACGTATGCGAGGGAGTTGCAGTCAAGGAACGTCAAAACAGTGCGATGAAGAAATCGTTTGGTGGCAGGATGCAACAACAACAAAAGTAAGCAGTGAGACGGCTGCGAGGGAGTTGCAGTCAAGGAACGCCAAAGTAGTCCGATACAAAAATCGTATGGTGGCAGGCTGCAACAACAACAACAGCAAGCTATGAGGCGGCAGCGAGGAAGTTGCAGTCAAGGAACGCTTAAGCAGTGCGATACAGAGATCGTACGCTGACAGGCTGCAACAACAACAGTGAACAGTGAGATAACGACGAGAGAGTTGTAGTCGAGGAACGGCAACCACTTGGGCAGGCTACAACAACAAATACAATAGGCAAGCAGTGCACCGATAAGAACTGATCGGTAAAGCAGCTTAAGCTGAGAAGGTTGAACATTCGTGAGTCTGACGAAACCATTTTTCTATTTAAAAAATTTGTATAAACTAACGATAACTAGTTATAAGTCTGCGGTGTGTGGGAATAACTTAGCTGTTAAATATGGAGGCAAGAACAATATTGCCCTTAAAAGAGCAGGAATACGGAAACAGTTGAGGGCGTTAAACTTGGACTCGACTGGTAGAAAAGCAGTGTTGCAAGATAAACTGTTGGAGCATTTCAATGTCGAAGAAGAAGTGGAGGCACATGATGAAGACCAAGATGCGTGTTCGGTAAAGTCCAAGAAGCAGAAACAGGTGGTTTCAGAGGTGCATCACGGTTTACTCTTAAAGATGTACAAGATAGTGTATCACATTTCTCAGGATCAGAACAACCAGATATCAGCCAGTGGATATCGGAATTTGAAGATTGTACTGCAACTGTAGGATAGGATAGCTTACAGAAGTATATTTACGGGAAGCAATTGTTATAAAGAGCAGCGAAGTTGTATGTAAGAGGTTAAAGGGAACAATTAAAAGCAAAGCTGACAGCAGAGTTCGGTAAAACAATGTGTGCAGCTGAAATACATAAACAACTTAAAACAGAGTTTAAACAGTTAGAAAAAAAGTCCATTTTTTAATATTTGTACAGTCTCATCGAGATTGGCAAGCAAGTCAAATTTGATGCGGCAAGTGTCATATCATACTTCGTGGATGGTGTACCAGATAACAAATCAAACTAGAGTAACCTGTACCGATGCCCGACTCTAGGCGAATTAAAAGCAGAGATCAAGACTTACGAAAGAATCAAGGATAGTACCAAAAGCATAAATACCAGGAAACCAATCACCCAAACAAAGAAGAAATGTTTCAAGTGTGGCAAGGAGGGCCATTTTGCCAAGGAATGTAGTGCTCCAGTTCTATGCTTTAAGTGCAATAATGCTTTAAATGCAATAAAACTGGAGACGAATAACGAATGATTTCTTTCAAATAAGGGGAAATTGGGATGTTTCTAAGGATAAGGTGAACAAATTTAGAAGGGACTGCACAGGGCCTCGGCACAATACCTAAGCACACAGCATGGTATTCCTTCGGGTCCCTGTGAATCAACCGGCTTGATACGCTGAAGATCCAAAAGAAGGAAGCTCTCGGTTAAGCTAGGACTGAAGATTAGGACGTTTAGTGTTGACAAAAGTATTAAACTGTTTTGGGTCCTGTGGGAATGGAACCCTACAAGTAGTCAGATAGTTTTTATAACACTGCGCGTTAAGTACGGTGAACTTAGACCGATCCACTAAATAGCGAGAATAGATAGCTTGATAACCGTTACGATTAAATTCAGAATAGGGATTGGACTTAATGTTTTTGAGGCGATTTAACTCTTTACTAAACCAGGAAGTTTTTATTGAGATTGATAGATAGTATAGCGGAACACATTCAGTAAAAAAAAGAAATTCATATATTTGACCTTAACTCTTTAAGGACAAAGGTATCTTTAGATCTGTTTCGTCAACATAATTAAAATATTTTTTATATATGTATTTTTAAAATGTAAATGAAATCTAGCTAAAAACAAAATAGCCAAAAATATTGCATATTTTGTATTTTCAGCGCTTATATTAATAAAGCTCTGACCATTAAGCGCCGTATGTTGTCGGAAAGGATTATACATTGCTTTTGGATCTTACTAACTTGCAATTTGTTGGACTAACGGTTTTCGATATTTTTAGCATTATATAAATAATTTGTTCTTTCGCGAATATCTCCAAAATGGATCTTTGGAATTTTTTTTATGGGTTCAGCGTGTTTAGCGACTTAAAATTAGGCTAAACAATTCGATCTTTATACTTTATACTTTATTGCTGTAAACTAGTGTAATTATAATTTTAATAAAACACAAAATGATTTAAATCCAGCTGGACAATAATAGAACTCATGAGAATTCTTTTCTTATGGCGGATAAGTTATGTTTAAGTCCACTCCGTTCCCAGAGCAGAAGACCAATATCCAAATAAACCCAGTTAGCCCAGAGTTATTGGACTCTACATTTAAAGGCCAATTAAAACGATTTCGCAACAAGAGTTAATAAACTTTTGTTTTGTTTTTTTTTCGCCCCCGAAACCTAATTTTAACTCTTTAATAATCAAATTCGCGACAAGTGTTAAAAAACTCTAGTATGCATCCGGGATCCCAACTTGAACATATGCAGGTAGAATAAATTTAAATCAGCTGTAACGTAGTTTCTCCGCCGGGGTAAAACCTCAGTCGTGTCAGGAAAACTATACAAGAAATTTATATAGAAAAGGGATGGAACTTGTAGCTTGCTTTGCGGTTGCAAAACACTCGAATGGAAGGGTCAAACGGGTGATCGGCAACTGCCCAAAGAAGGGCTCAGCCGTGGAAAGCAACGGCCCTCCAACAAGGAAATGACCTGGTGTGAGGGCCAGCAAAAATGAGGGATCTTCAGACATCGGGGAGAGGGGTCTAGAATTGAGGCAAGCCTCGATCTTCGCGAGAAGTGTCGCAAGCTCCTCAAACGTATACTTGCGGGTAGCAGTGGCTTTATAAAAAAAGGGTTTTGAAACTTTTGACCCCCGCTTCCCACAGACCCCCCATATGTGGAGCCCCTGGTGGGATAAACCGCCATAAAAGTCCCTGATGGCTGTATGCATCAGTCACGGACTCCTTGATGGCTTGAATGAAGTCCCGGGAAAGCAGCGTTGCCGCCCCCACAAAGGTCTTGAAGCG
>VNKF01004198.1:0-10595 GCA_008044355.1 Drosophila lacteicornis
ATTTTTGAAAGTTATTAAGATCTGTTTGTAAATCTGACTGGCTAGCGCCGTCCTTATATTGCACGCAAAGTTTAACGTCGTCACCGTACATGAGTACTCTGGAGATAGTCAAAACTTTGGGCAAGTCGTAAATAAATAATGTAAAAAGTAAGGGACCCAGGTGGCTCCCTTGCGGGACACCAGAGGTCACTCGGAGAACATTCGACAAGTTGTTTTTAAAGAGGACCTTTTGCGTCCTGCCATTCAGATAACTTGAGATCCACCTAAGAAGATCGACAGGAAAACCCATTAAGTTGAGTTTAAGAAGGGAATAATTTACAGAGAATACAGAATATGTCTGCAAATTTTGTGGAAAGCCCCTTATAATGAAAGAAGTGAGCTCCAGAAGGTTAGTTGTCGTTGATCTTCGTTTAACAAATCCATGTTGGCATGGCGAAATTACTGATCTACACAGGTGCTGCAAATGGGAAGTAATTACGTTTTCGAAAAGTTTTGGGAGTTTTGTGGTAGGTAAAATGGATTAATGGCCGGGTTCGGCTGGAAGACCCTTCGGAAATGTGAAGCAAATGTTTCGGCTCTATCTTCGTCGCTGCGGGCCCAGCAACCTGATGATTTTCTTATCAAGGTTACTGTTTCCATTGGAGAGCTTAGATTTGGGTGAGCCCTGGATGTGGGCTGCTGCAGTGAGTATATCAAGAGCATCAGGAGAGCAGTCGATATCCGCTTCGATGTTGAGCTAGTTCTGTGCGACATCAGCCTGTTGGGATGCTCGGTCATATCTTTGAAGAAGAGTTATTAGCAATGGCGAATGGTCTGATGAAAGGTCCGAAAGCGCTTTTGCACTTATAATGGTGCGCGGAATATTTTTATCACCGCAAAGTCTATTGTATCTGACATCTTTTTTTGGGGTCTGCTGGTCATAATGTGGCCTTCAGAAATTGTAAAGCTAGGCGGGCAGTAGACAGCGGCTATGGAAAGGTTGCCGTTACCTGACAGCACTTTAATATACGTTTCCTGCAAATAATTAGTTATTAGTTATAAGTCTAATGCGCTCTCTTATTAGGACTTCGGCTCCGCCATGGGCTTTACCATCTGGGTGATCTGTGCTGAAGAATGCGTAACCACTTATTTGAAATTTACATTTGCTTGGGAGGTGCATTTCTCCCGGCAGCATAACTTAGATATAATTGATTGGCATTCCATATGGTTATTCGTAGACTAGATATCAATTATTTGAATAACTGAGCTACAACCAACTATATCACCACGTTCTGGTTTTGAACAAGTGTTTGCATGGTCTTTTTCATGAAGGACATTAATTCCGTAATACTTTGCTGCTTGGTAAGCATCTTAGCTTGCATTGTACTTTGTGGCTGACTGGAGTGGGTTTTCCATACCTGTTCGAAGGGCATCGGCGGAGGAGAAGCCCTTCTGGGTATTCAGCGGACCAAATGAAGATCCTTAAATACGTCCGGCGTCATTTGTGAGTTAGTATACACGTTTCGAGTATTGAGTATCGACTGATAGCGCGTTGCTGTCACTTGTCGCCTGCGACTCTTCAGCTCCTTGTAGACCACACAACCTCTGTAGTTTGCCGTATGGTTTCCTCTGCAGTTTTCACATTTCTTCTTGTGGGGATCTTTTTTGTTAGCAGGGAAGTTTGCGGAATTGTGGATATCTCCGCAAACTACAAAGACTGATCGAAGTGTGCAGTATGTCCTGGTTTGTCCATACTCCTGGCAGTTTGTGCACTGCACTGGGCCGTTTCTTTTATTGCAGGTTATACTATATATGGGGTTCACTTAATTTTTCTTCTTGGCTCCGCTGTCTGGTTCCAGCTTGACCTTAAAGATTGGTTGCGCCTTCATGTTTTTGTTTGTTACTAACGTTCTTTGCAGAAAACCCCTTTTCTTTAAGGGCATCTTTGATTTCGTTGGGGGTTACATCGGGCTCGATTCCTTTTAGTACTACTTGCAAGCCCTTGCTGCTTTTTAGTTGGTAGGTGTAATAATTCTTCTTAGCTTCATCCAGGTATTTGGACACAGTTCGGAAACGTTCTACAGATTTGGTCTGATGTTTGGTTTCATGTACATTCCCTTAAGTAAGCGGAACAACATGAAAATGTTCATCCCCGACCAGTGGAAAAAGTTTATTGAACAGGGCATTCGACCTTTCCTCCCTAATGTGAATTGGTGGGGGCTTTGGTTTCTTGTGGATCTCTTAACCCAGTTCTGGTCGAAGATCAGCTAAGAGGGCTAAGAGGGAAAATTTGTTGTTGTTGTATCCCCCGGGTTGTTCGTTGTCTCTTTGATATGCTAAATTTGCCTTGTTACCAACTGCGTTGTTCTGCGAGCTAAGCTTACGCTTAATTTGGATGTAGTGATCCATGCCGGTCTGTATGGGCGGGGCCGCTTGTTGAATATTGCCGATATTGGCTTTGGTGCTTACAGTTTGTGTTGCCATTGTATTTGGCGCTGCAGTCGATGACATCGCAATCGTTTTCGAGGTATTGGCCGTTGCTCTAGTTGATGCTGATGCCTTTGCAGCCGTAACTGTAGTTGTTGCGGTTGCCTTTGCTGCAGTTGCAGAAATTTTACAACAGCTTGTTGTTAGTGCGCAATGCGTCGAGAATTCCAGGATCGAGGAGTTGGAGTAATTAGAGCGGGTGAGCAGAGCAAAGTGAAAAAAAGTCTACAAAGAGCAACCCAGCTCTACTGAAGGTCGATAACCAAAGACCACGGGGCTATCGAACGTCAGTAGAGCCGGGTTGCTCTTTGTAAACGTTTTTTGCACTTTGCTATCGCATTATTAGGAATACGAGAATAACCGTCTCTTGGGCTTATGGAGCTTCTACGATCATTCTTTCGTTCGGCGCTTATTGATCTATTTCGCCTGGCATATATGTGAGTTTATAACAATTAATTATACCCTTACAGAGGGTAGTATAATTTTGATCAGAAGTTTTCAACGCAGTGAGGAAAGCATCTCCGATCCCATAAAGTATATATAATCTTGATCAGCATCACCAGGCGAGTCGATCTAGCCATGTCCGTCTGTCCGCTGCTACGCAAACTAGTCTCTCAGTTTTTTAGTTATCCAAAGGAAACTTTGCAGATAGTCTTATTTCTATTGCAGTTAGTATATTGTCGGAACGGCCGTAATCGGACCACTATATCTTATAGCTGCCATAGGAACGTTAAAGCCAAAATGTCATATTTTCGACGTTTTTTAAAATATTGGGCTCAAATTAAATATATGAGCCTCTAATTATATAACAGCTATACATTTTAAATTTCATGCAAATCGGACCTCTATATGTTATAGCTGTCATAGGAATGATCGGAAAATTAATGGAAACAAATTATAACTTCTCTGTTTCTATACCCGGTACCCATAGGGAACATGGATATTATAAGTAAGTGCCAACCGAGAATGTATGCAACAGCCAGAAGGAGAAATCTCCGACCCTATATTCTTGATCAGCGTCACCAGCCGAATCGATTTAGCCATGTCCGTCTGTCCGTCCGTGTGAAACAACAGATCTCAGAGAAAGAGCTAGAGTTACCAAATTCAGCAGCTCAAGTTTGTTTTAAAATTTGGCCACGCCTACTTTCGCCCCCGAAAATCATAAAAAACTGTATATAAGCTATAGTCGTAGTTTTCGGCTTAAAGTAAATAAATACAATACATAAGTAGGCATTCGCGGACGTTTTCAGAAAATTTGAGTAAAATCGGTTGATAACAAGGGCGAAAAAACGTGTTGCGTGCTTTTGTGAGCAATTTTAATTCGTAATACAGCTGTGTACAGCTGCAGAATTTCTCATTTTGGGGTGTTGATTAACATGTTCCTAGCACCATTTGACTTTTTTGAAGTTGCTCAACATGTTTTTAGCAACATTTGTCTTCATTTGTCAACAGTTTGGATTTTTCCATGTCAGTGTGCTTTTAAACTTCCCCGACAATGATTTGGGTACCTGGTTTCTCACAGTCGGTCAGCTTCCTTTCAGTCGAAGTTAGCTTCCTTTCAGTCAAAGTTAGCTTCCTTTCTTGTTTTTTCTGTTTTAACGCCTTTTCGGTGATTTTCTGTAACCTTCCACTTTCTTTAAACTTCCCGGAGCTCTAACGAAACACGTTTGCTCTCTATGAAAGTACGATTAGATAATTTGAGTTATCAATTAAAATTTTTGAACTTTTGATACACTTGAGCGTGGTCCATATACGTCTATCTGTGACGTTAGGTACAGAGAGAATGAAATCGATCGGATCAGAATTAGCCGGCACCTGGAGAGTTTTTGTTGAAGTTGTATCAGCTAGTTTTCTATGTACATGTCGGAGAGTTTGAGTTACGTGTTATATTTGAATTGCGCGCCTAAATAGGCTATGGGTTGCCATTGACAGTTCGGGTAAAGTGAAACGGCGGAGGTCTGCCAGAAAAGTCTCAGTACTTAATCAGTTGCCAATTCCATATGGAGCGCTCAGGTAGCCATGCAAATGAAAAGGAATATGTAGCCCTTTTCTTGGAATGGCTTATGCCCCTTGTGCACTTTATGGAGCATGGGTCCTGCGTAGTCGCATGCAGTGTTCTGGAACGGTAAGGCTTGACGGACTCTAGCTGCCGGCAGATCTGCCATGAACTGATGAGCAGTATGCTTACGTTGCTTAAAACACTTTAAGCAGTTGTGGGTGATCTTACGAAGTCAATTTCGCGCGCCTAAGATCCAATATTTCTGACGAATAATGGCGAAAAGTGCAGACATTCAATGCTCATGTTCCACAATAAGGCTCGTGATGCGATATGTTTTTGGGTGCTTAGTTGAGAAGGACAATTCCGAGTTACTTAAAGGTCCACTTACGCGTAGAAGTCCATGATCGGCCAAAATTGGTGAAAGTGTGCGCAGTTTTGAATCTTTTTTAAGAGAAATTCCATTTTATAGTCTTCGGAGATCCTCTTCGAATGCCTGCACATGTCGAATGCAGCAGATGCTTGCTTCAGTTATCTTGTCAAAGCTTAGAGATACCGAATCGCGTCTGTGTAAATAATCGGTTTTCTAGAAATGACCAGACCTCAGAACATACGCCATGAGCAACAGTCTTTATTTTATCAGTTGCTCGATTATCTGCAATGAGAATAGATGTTTGGGGATTATGTTGAATTATCATGCTCAGGTCTTCTTCGTGCAGCCATTGTGGACCCTTCCACCAAAGAGTAAAGTTAAGAAGATCTGCTGCCATCATGACTCTGGAAGCACAATTAGCTGGACTCTGCTTCGTGCTGACATGGTCAAATCTCTGCAGAGCGATTAGCTACAAATGTTTTCGATTTGGGCAGAATTAAGAGAAGCCACACAAAGCCGATCATAGAATCAGTCCAAGCATGAATCATGATAGTCATATGCTTTAAAACCGTCTTAATAGAAGAAATTGTTCGGCTTAATAACAAGGCTCCACAAGGTTCCAAGAGGGGCAATGATTGTTGTTTAAGTTTACGACTATACACAACCGCGGCGTAGGCATTTATAGATGCATCTGAAAATGCATGCAATTCAATCGCGCCAAAGGAATAGTCCATATGCCCCTTCACTTGCAGGTCAGTCAATTTGGTCTGATCTGATCGAAAACCCTGCCACAAATCTGCCAAACTAGCTGGCAGGGGGAGTCCCAATCCAAATCATGTAGGCCCAGTGGATCGAAGATTATCGAAACGTCGGACAATACCTGGCGCTTCGTACTCTCTGCGGATCTAGTCAGATCGATCTTGTACATTATCTCGTCTTTAGATATGCACATAACATCTGGGAATGGGCTTGCCTTCGGGTCTCCAATGTGTTGGCTATTCGAAACCCATTTTCTAAGCTCTAGTTGTGCGTGGTCCATTAGTTTTATCAATACATTCCGACGTCGTTTCAGCTCATCTTCTGTGCTTGCTCCTGTTAGGACATCGTCTACATAAAAGTCTTTTAAAAAAATTGGTAATGGAATAATTCTTCCTTAGGATCTTCTCTCTACAAAATTCGTTGATAATTACGATGTTCAGCGGCCACCCAAACCTGCCGAAACATTTTGACAATGTCTGCTGAAAATACATACTGGTGATGACGAAATCGGAGGCAAACTCCAATGCCTCATTCAAAGACCTACCGCTTCGATCTATATATGAACCATCGAACACCACTTGTAGGTTAACTCCAGATACTGTATGGTCTGGCATATAGAATACGCGCCCATCTGCTGTTTAAGCTTGCGCATGTGGTCCAGAGACTCGTAATAGTGCATGAATTTTGCGTAATATGCTTTTAGGCTGGAATCCTTCTGTCTTTCCAAAGTAATAAAACGTGACATTGCTCTCAGAAGTGTGTTAGGAAATTCTGCCGATTGGCTCTTGAATGGCAGCTCTACACAGTATCGCCAATGTACATCTCGCGTGTGAGTTTTGCAAAAATGTGCTCCAACTTTTGCATCTTCTGGATCAGGTGGAATTTTGGCATATACATAACGTATTTCCCAAAACCTTTGAAGAGAGGCATCGACATCTAGTGTTGACACTAGACATGTCGCTGCAGATGGGGCTGCAAGCGCAGTTGAAGTTGATTACCCAGCCGAAAATTGTTGACACCGCAATTTTGTTGCCCTGCTTGTCAGCTTCTTTTCTCCGAAAAGCGCAGCCAATATATAGTTATTTCCTAGCAAGATGTCTACCTCATAGATAGTTTCGAACATGGAATCTGCAAGCGGAATATTATCGAAAATCTTCAGCGGTCCCACATCGATAGTGTTCGGAGCCATTGTCTAACAGCACTCGGCAAGTTATATAGGACCCTTTGAAATTGAGTACATACACCACCGCAGTGGGCAGCGTTCCTTTGGACTTTAGCTCGCAGCAAGCGGATCAGAAGTGAGTTGCAAATGAATAAGTGAATGATGCTTGCCATGGCACTGTCTGCAACTATATCTTAATTCGCAACTTGCAAATATGTGATCAGGTTTCAGACAGTTAAAACATAATCAATTCTCTTTGACGAAGGCTTGGCGCTGCTTTACCGAAAGTCCAAGGAAGTGTGCGCAATCATATAATGTGTGCTCATCTGATTTGCATTAAACGCATTTGAAACTATGTCCAGCTGATAAAAATGAACGTGCCGATCCTCTTGTGTTTTGACCAAGCGTAGTAGATTTGTTGTACCTTCAGGTTGGCTGAGCTCGAACTCCTCACAGCAAGCGTCAAAAAATCCGAACAAATCCTGAATTTTTTGAGGCGTGACATCGCGACTGAAGTCTAGACTCAGAATCAATCAATCAAGAAGTGAGTTGACGATGTGGGGACCTTAGCTCTCATCTTAGCGTCTTATATTCCGCTCCCGCTGCGCATCGCACTCTAGAAAAGATTTAAGATATTGAAACTTTTGGCCTTTTCCCAAATAATCCTTGCAATGGATTGCGGTTGTATACAAAACCTTAAAGGCTGGAGACTCCTTGTAATCGCCTCCGAATGGTTTGATTTAAAGCAACTGTACTTCTCTGCGCCACCGCAGTCAGTACTTGGTGCTGCCGAACTTATCCGAAAACGCTCATTAAACTCCCTCTGTATTTGTAATTGTTGCTGTAATGCTTGTGAAATGGCGTCGCCAGCTATTCCAACATGCTCATCCATCTTTGTTGTTGTTGCCCCAGCTTGCTCTTTTATCTGCTTACAGGGCAGTTGGGCTCGTAAGTACTATCCTTCATACACCTCGTAGTCGCTCATGGGATCGACGTAGCCTCGAGATTCTGCAAACTCAAACATCTCCTTCGTGGATCGGTCGAACTTTGCCAAAACGGCACTGAGTCTCCCCATCATGATATCAGCAATCTACGCATTACACCCCGATGTGGGTTTCTCGACAAACGAAAGCAGCCGCGAAAGGCTGGACTTTGGTTTGCTACTTACTAGCTTTAGTTTGTCCATTTCATAAGTTGAGTAAACCGATCAGCGAGAGATCAGACTCAAAGGACCATTTATAATTAGAAACAAGTGAGTTTGCATTCTAATTATACAACTTTATTTCACACGCAAGCTGCTGGAACGTTTCCTTCTTGTTGTCAGCTGATTCGAACTGTCATTTGATTAGAGATACATAAAAAATATGAGATTCTTGACAAAACCCGGGTTTTACAATAAACATAATGGTTTGAAAAAATAACAAGCTGCCATTAAATTCAAATATGAGTATTCGTTTCTCAACAATGTTATCTCTTTAAGGGCACAGGTAATGCCAATACTTATAGTACAGTACAAACCGAAAGTAATATAATAATAGATGACAATTCTTTGATAGTTTTGTTTCACATTGTACCAGATAAATGTAAGAAGAATAATATTGTAATTGGCAGAAAAATATTGAAAAAATTTTCCTTTTTCAGAGAATCTGTACAGTATTCGGGGTACGAAGTACACACTGGCGAGATTTGACCCAATTTGCTTAAGGTTGAGGTATTCTGTGCGTTGCCCCCAGCTAGGACCGTTACTACGTTAAGTCAATCGTCATCGTCAATATTCTCACAAGCGAATCAGTTTTGACAATATTCGATCCACAATACCCTATAGAGTTGCATAGGGATGGTTATGGCGCCATACTCTTGCATCACATTGAATGTAAACCATGTGTAGTGGAGTAGTAATGCTACTAGTCCTTGGGAGTCTAAGTACACCTCGTATGAAACTCTTGCTGTTGTTAAGGCTATTAAACATTTTAGATACTTTTTACACGGTAGAAGGTTTGTATGTAAGAAGGTTTGACTGTAATTTGCTGGAAGCGTCCAGAACAAAAACCATAGAACCATAGGTTGACAATTCTGCAGTCCATTGATTTTGAAATAGAGTACCGAGGAAAAGCGCATGGCAACGTAGTTTTTTTGTAAAGACTAAGCAAATACAGAACAAGGTTATTGAAAAGTTAGATTCAAGTAAAACAGCAGCGCATAATCGCATTTTAGGTACAATTTGAAACTGAGTGACGGTGAATTATCGTTAAATAGGCTACAGCCTATGAGATGAGGGCAAATGTGTTACACAGGAAATGCATATTGCATATTGACATCACATAAAGTGGCAAAAATGATCGTAAGGAGTACATCATAGATCAGATAGACAGCTTTACCAAAAATGTTCACCTGCTTCATAATAGTTTTATATACGTTTTACAATCGTCTATTGCCTTGTTCGGTTCTGTGTTTTCCAAAAAATGCACCTTCATTTTATAGCAACTAGTATAAGTTGAGCAACCGTCCAGTTTGAAAGAGTAATGAGTATCTAGCATCTAGTGATGCTTTGGAAGAAGTACAGCTGTCATTGAATTGTACCATTAATCGAGTTGCGAAATCTAAGCCATTAGAGCTATTAATTGGGAAATGCTCACGACCATTGGGTTTTGGTGCCAATTTGTGATGAGGAAAGTGAGGTTGACTTAAATAAGCAGAGAGCAGAAGCTGTAAAGAATATGGAAAGCGCAGCAAAATATGACAAAAAAAAACTCGACAAGACATAGCTAAAGTTTTCCAGTTTACTGAAGGAGATTATGTCCTTTCAAGAATAGCAAGCGACAGAAAACTAAGTTAGATCCGAAGTTTCGTGGACCTATTGTTGTGACAGAAGGGTTAGACGGTGATCAAAACCAACTAAAATCTTTAATGAGTAAAAGGCAGTACAAATATCCCCAGGAAAGTTTACGTAGAATGCCAGGAGGTCAGGTACCAAGCGAGCTAGATATTGATGAAGCGGTCGAGGACCGTGAAGACTAATGTGACATTGGTGCGGATGAAAGAGGCTGTGAAGACTAGTGTCACACACTAGCGTGTGTTGAAGACCAGTGTGGCACTGGCAAAGGAGTAGTGGCTAGTGTNGCCACTAGAGTGTGGTGAAACCAGTGTGGCGTTGGTGTATTGTAATATCGATGCTAAATAGCAGTAGCTGGCCCATAGGTTAAGAAATTTTTTTTTTTTAACAAAAATGTTAGAAATTATGAAATATTACCGTTCGTATAAAGAGAACAATAAATTGTAACCTAAAGAAAGCAAAGTTTGTTAAATAAATTTGAAAGCAAACATTGTCTGAGAAACTTTATTCTTTGGATTGCACGAGGACGTAAAAGCTGTCAGTATGGCCGTGGTGGAGAAAGACTTTATTTTTCTGTTGTAGTACATAAGAATTTGTATGTGGTCCGAATGACCGAGTCGGAGAAAGTAATCACTTTTGCATTACACGAAGACGTGTAAGTTGTCAGTATGGCCGTTTCGGAGAGTATGAGTTACGTGTTACTACTGAGAGCAAAAAGTAAGGTGAATATTCAATTTAAAATTCGCGGGCTTAAGATGGCGGACTAGTTTTTTTTTTGAGTTGGCAGGACTGTTGATAACATCTGGCGGTAATTTGATGTCAATGTCAGTATCAATGTGTTTACCAAACGATCAAGAGTGCATTTGTCGATTTTTACAATGTCTGATTTAATTGAGCAGAGAAGTGCCATCAAATTTTGTTTGCGGAATAAAATTACGGCTGCGGAAACGTTGAGGATGTTGCGGAAGGCCTTTGGTGATTCTACCATGTCCCAGAAAAATGTTTA
>VNKF01004199.1:0-13357 GCA_008044355.1 Drosophila lacteicornis
ATTTCGTTAAATGAAGACAACAAATATCTCCAGGTAAGCATTTAAAACCATTTAATTATTAAAGCTTAAACCACAATGGTAATCTCCACTTTATATCTAGATTCCCTACGACTTATATTGTCCGTCGGTACAAAGCCAACTTAAGAAGCGCATGTGTAAAAAGTGTGGTTTGTATTTTGCATCCCAAAAATCAGCAAATCTTCATGTTAAAATCCATAAGAATATAGCAGAAAAATTGGAAGGCAAAGCAAAGAAAACCGTTTATCGTGTGGCTGGGCGGCGAAAGGGAGAATGCCTAGTGGTTCAATCACACGGAGGATGCGAAGACTTCGAATGGCTTGACGAGGAGTATGTTCAAGATGATTTCAGCGTAAAGGAACAAAAAATAATGACAAGTCAGGTTCCAATAATATATAATATTAAGGATTGGATTACGGCTCCGTTTGGAGAATCCACAGATTAAAACAAAAAACAATGAAAAAAAATAGTTCAATTAATTTATTTATTTATTTTTTTTTTTTTGGTAATGATTACGTTATCATTGTGGGGGGGGAGGGGGTTCTTTCAATGATTACTTTTGATTACAAGGGGGGGGAGGGGGTCGAAAATCATCAAAATCGTGATTACGTAATATATGGACAGCCCCTAACCATTCATCTAACCCACTTAGTACACATGCAAGATAGCAATCGAGCTGCGCGGTAGTAGTCTATATGGTGTAAGGTAGTTTCCTCGCATCATTAAAAAAAAAAAATCACGTAGCGGTTTGTTATGCATGCTACACATAACGCTTCTTATAGAAACTAAAGTTGGAAACCGATGTTGAATATACAGTTACAGATTATTTGATGCAGGCGGATAATCAAATTTTAAAAAAGTGTAGCATGTAAACTATGAGAGATATCAAACAAATTTTAGTGCAGTTTTTATACCCTGGCAGTGTATTATAATATTGATCAGAAGTTTGCAACGCAGTGAAGGAAGCATCTCCGAGAAGCATTTCCCATAAAGTATATATATTCTTGATCAGCATCACCAGCCGAGGTGATCTAGCCATGAACGTCTGTCCGTTGCTACGCAAACTAGTCTCTCAGTTTTTGAGCTATCTGAATGAAACTTTGAAGATAGTCTTCTTTCTATTGCAGGTAAATATATGTCGGAACGATCGGAATCGGACCACTATATCTTATAGGTGCCATAAGAACGATATTGCCAAATTAGACGATTTTCGAATAAGCTCAAATTAAATTAAAAATCCTTTAATTATATTACAGCTATTCATTCAAATCATACGAAATGTTGGCACTTTTTCTACCAAATCTATTTTTCGATATCTATTAACTACATAAGTTTTCAATTCTCGAAAAAACTACTACTACTACTATCTACTTTGTTAAATTTGAAAAAATGGGGTCAGAAATTAAAGCTACATTGTTCTTTCTTAAAACATTTTTTTTACTGGTCTATTTCCTTTAAATTCGAATAGTTTTGCATTTCATTTAAATCCAAATCCAAACCAAATTTTTGTGTGTTAACCTGATATCCCCCGAGGCTACTTCTGCACAAAGCCTAAATCTAATACATTTACGTAAAAATAAAAAAATAAAAATATTATTTTTAAGTGTACTTTTATAGCCAGAAAGCGTGCGAACTTGTGTTCACGATGCTAGGAAACGCCCATATATGATTCCTCAATTATTTTTACCCGGTACCCGTAGGGTACAAGGGTATTATAACCCTACAGTATCAGTTGTCATCAATGGGCCGTTGTCATCAACGGTTTATCAACGCGCCGACTTCGGCTTTGGCCGAACCAACGCTCGATGAAATGTTGATGAAAGGTCGATGAAATGTTGATCAAATTGTTGATGAATCATAGATGAAATATTGATGAAAGGATGATAATCATCGATGATTCATTGATGAATTTGTCACTGATGACAGCCTAGGACATGCCCATGTTAATTTCATCAACAGTTTGTATGGAATTTCATCGATGATTCATCAACAGCAACGAAGTTTTTGGGATGAATCGTTGATGAAACTTTGATGAAAGGTACTGCAGGGAAGTTAGTGCCAACCGAGAATGTATGTAACAGGCAGAAGGAGGCATCTCCGACCCCATAAAATATATACATTCTTGATCAGCATCACCAGCCGATTTAGCCATGTCCGTCTGTCTGTCTATCTGTCTGTCCGTGTTGGTAAGATCTCAGAGACTATAAAAGCTAAAGCCACCAAATTTGGTGACAGCATCCCAATCCGTTGCACGCAGATCAAGTTTGTTTTAGAATTTGGCCATGACCACTTCCACTTTAAATGTATTAATTGAATAAAAATGAGGAAAAAAATAAATAAAAATCTTTGGAATGAGCGGGATTTGAACTCATGCTGATCTTGCCAAAAACAACACAAACCATGCATTTAAACCTCTATGCTACACCCTTTGTTATTTAATTCGCGCCAGTTGTAGCACTATATATCTTTAATACTTTTGCTGTGCGTGTGCATCGTTGAGTATTCGGATATTAAGATTAAAACGATTAAGAACCGCAATTTTTATTGCGATTATTTGTTTTTAATAACGATTGTTCTAAATCGACAGAGTGTTTGTTGCACGAATGAGTTTCGCGACCGAGTACTCGGTTAGTTGTACGCCGCATTGGCGACGTCATATTTATTGCGTGTTTGTTTTTGTTTTGCTTTTCAATACAAGACATTTATTTTATTTTTCAATGACTGAATGCAGAAACATAATTTTGTTTATTGTATTGTTGCAATAATACGTCGTTTTTCTGAAATTAAATTTCTAGCATCTGAAAATTAATGTGTTATTCTATTTACACATATATTATGTAAGTACATATTGAAATGCAATTTACTAAACTACTTATCACTAAATTGGCTGTTCTGCTGCTTCTGGTCTGCAAGCCATGAATGACGAGAATGCCAAAATTTCATCCGAGTACTCGAAACATTTACTCCGCATTCACTCATTCTATTCATAGCCTTTGGTTTAAATTTCACTCATTTCGCATACAACGAATACAACGCTAACCAATGCGCAATTCACTTTGTTGAAACCGTTTTGGCACGCCGAATTGCGACTCAGGCAGGTTGTACTCAAATAACCGAAAATTTTGAGTGCATTCGTGCAGACCTCTACTACGTACTCACTTGAGCTAAAATTAATCAACCAAATGAGTGCGAGCGAGAGCTAAATACACTTTTTAAGTCCCTGTCGGTACGCATATGAGCTTAGAGATCATGGTTGTCAGTCCCAAGAATCGCGCGCGCCGACTTAAGCGCCAAGTATTTGGCAGCACGTGACGTGGACGTGGATGTGTCCAACGATGTCAATGGGCAGGGCGACACGTCGCAGGTGTTCTACGACTACAATGCGGAGAGATCGACCAGCGGCCAACTGGACAAGGAGGTCCGGTCAACACTCCGCAGCGGGAGATGGATCAGCGCTCCAGCAGTGCCAGTAGCAGCAGCTGCAAGGCAAGGAGCAGCTCATCATCGTCGGCGGCATCGGGAGCTGACCCGCGCCTTTATAAATTATAATTTAAGTAATTTGTTCGTCATCGGGGAGCATCGGGAGCTGACCCGCGCCTTTAGAAATTAAAATTTAAGTAATTTGTTCGTTTTGCAGCGTTTAATTTGAGTTGTAAACAAACTCGAAAAAAAACAACAAATTTTTACAAATTTCTCAGTGAATTTTAAACTATTCTTCAAACCACTCTTTTTAATTGTAATTTTTCTTGGGTATTGATTTCAAGAGAATGGTCAGATCAAAAACTGTCTACAAATCCTAAATCCACAACCTGAGGGATATTCCAGATTAACCAGAGCATCACAACATCAGATTTCTGATTTTGGTCGTTGTCCTGTTAAAAGCTCGAACTAACCTCTAGGCATAGTTTTTCCATGAACACAATTTTTTAAATTTTTCTCAAAAGATAACATGAGCTAATGTATAATACCTTCGATGAAGTTGAGATATTCAGCGCAAAAAACCGCCATTCAGGCTCAAACCATGTGATACCCATGTTCAACTTTGCGTTTCATGTGCGTATAGTGGACCTCTTTATGCCGATCACGATAAACATAAGACATACAAAATATTAAAATATGTTCAACTTAACAACCTCGTCTTTAAGAATATCTTTATTCCAGAAGGATAGTGGACGATTTTCTCTGGCAAAGTTATGTTTTTATATTTGAATTATCTGCCTTATAAATGACTTCTTCGAAGTTACTTGGGCATTAAAGTTATGTTCTTGCAAGAATAAGAATTAAAAGAAATCTAATTCTCTACGTATACTGCTGACTCAGTAAATAATTCCTTTTTTTGGTAAATTTCTGTAAGTTGGGCCCCTTCCAAACAATTTTAAAAAAAACCATAGAAAGGGGGGTGATTCAACGTACATTTGAGTATACAAATTATATTGGGGGCGCTCTTAGTTTAGTCGCAATCCATCTTTGAAGTATAGCCTACTTTTCATTCAAAATACGCATGGTTTTTTTTTGCCATTTTCTGCTACAAAATTTTTGTTTTATTATATGTATGAGTTTTTTTTTTAATTTCTAACGTCCAATTTTCGCTTTTCATTAATTGTAGGTTTATTAATTTTTGTAATACGAACAAAATGTTTTTCCAGTGTAGACGAAATCAAATAAATTCGAAATAATTTAGCTGATTTTGTGTTCATTAGGATTCAAGAAGAAAAAGTTGGTTAGCAATCACAATTCACGAATTAAATTTATCTTAAGTTCGTACATCAAATAAGCTGTGACATGGGAAAATTCAATTATTTGAGCTATTTTTAGTTTTGGGTTTTATCTAATGGAATTGAAAAACATAGAAGTGTATTTATATATATTTATACACTAATTAAAAAAACTACATTACAATTTTTTGATATTGCACATAGTTTACATGCAAGTATGAATTTCGCCTGCATTAAATAATCTGTGAGCCACTGTACGTATACATATACATATACATATGTACATATATATGTTAAGAAGTGTATGTTTGTACCCTGTAGTACTAGTTGTCATAAATAGGCCGTTGTCATCACCGTTTTATCAACGCGCCGACTTCGGCTTCGGCCGAACCGATGCTCTCATTCAATTGTGTCAAAACCGACACTCACTCTCAGTTCTCTCTCTTCAAAAATTATGCTAATGACAGTTCGATGAAATATTAATGAAATTGTTGATGGCAACGGCCTTTTGATGACAACTGGTACTGCAGGGAAAATATATGAAATACCATTGTCGAAAATATAAAAGGAAAATATGAAAATCAAAGTAAAACTCAAAAGTTTACATGCAATATCGTTGCACATATCTAATTATAATAACAGCCACATCTTTACCTTGTATATATTTACAAATCCGACATTGCAATTATTTTCCCTAGCTTGAAGGCTGGACATTTTTTTAGTTATGATTATTTCTGGCAAGATTTCCGCAAATGATTTTTGTTTTTCTCCGTTTATTTCGATTGAACCTGCGATTGGTATTATCTTTAATACTACATCGACGTTATGTCCATTGGCACAAATAGTGCACCTAAAAACTTCACCGTAAGCACCTTCGCCTACTTTGACAGGGTTGATCATTTGTGTTAATGCATATGTAGAATGAAATGAAAGCGGTCTGCACTGATCGCAATTTTTTAAAACTTCTCGTTCATAGTCACAGACAATCTCATTTAAATCAGTTAGACCTACTGACTTATTACCCTGTAATGGTGATCTTGATTGTCTGGCGCTTATGGTCCGGCGTTGAACTATGCATTTGTTTACATTTGATACACTCACAGAAGACTTTCGCCAGCTACTTAGAGACTTGCGCCACTTTCCTGGCTGTAATGCAACGGGAGGGCAAACTACATTGTTTTTCCAATTCGAATGATTTTTATGCACATCTTGGCCAATATTTTTCGTTAAAATCTCAAAGCATATTTTTTTTTTAACTTCTGATTTTACTTCACTATCTTTGAGGTTATAATTATTACATCCGAATCCGTCAAGTTGTATGCCACCTATAGGAGACAGTCCACAATGAAATAAATCTGAATGTAAAAGTTTGGAGCATGGAGTTGATATTGAACAGTTCCGATCATAACATTTTGTTAAACTATTCGCGGTATCAAGGCCACTTTTATTTCTTTCAAAGGACTCTATGGCTTCATTGCTGTTTTCAACACTTGAGTCAATGTTGAACGATACTCTAATAGTATTTTTAATAACGTTAAGTTCACGTAGTTGCCTGAGAAAGAAACATTTTTTACATATGTATGAAAAATAATTATCAAATCTGAAGACAATTTTTTCTCACTCTCTGGGTTTCAACAATTTATCAAAAGAGTCTATCCATTTGTCGTCTTGCGAGGGATCTTCCATGTCTAACACTTTTTTTTCAAATATCTGGATTTTAAATTCTCTTAGATTAGAACAAAGAGATGTGAAAAACTTCGAGATAGAGTTACAAAAACATCGATGTTCCCATGGATTCCAACATCAATGTTAAGTTCCGTAACGCTAGTACTCAGATCGACGAAAGGTCAATGGTCACCCTCTCGCTCTCTCGCACTGCTTACGAACACTTTTCGTCGAATTGAGTACGAGGCTGTATTCAGCAGAGAGAAAATTTAGCAACAAATGAATGATATTGAAAGCTAAATACTTATTTCGGCCCTTCTTAGCAAGGTTCGCAGATTAACTAAATCCCAATTCACACTAGAGGTGTCAAACTACCGGTGGCACTATCGATAGTACCGATGGTTTGTATTCAGCTTGCACCATCGGCAGTTTGCAAACAATCTTAACAGTATCGATGCCTTACATTGTTATATTTTTTAGCTTGAATCCAAACCAATTCTAATTAAAAAATTAAGATATAAGTCACAAGATACCAAAAATTAAAAATTTGTCTGATAATCTTTAAATAATTACTATATTAAATATTTACTCTAAAAATCTTAATCAAATTACGAAGGGATACCCTCAACTTTTTTGAGTATTTTATTAGATGAACACCCCTTTTTTTTACAAAATTAGATAGGTCGGTACTATCGCAATAGTATCGATAGTTTTTGACAAAAAAAATGAAACTATCGATGGTGCCAATACCGGCAGTTAGACATCTCTTTTTTTCACTGCAGTCTAGGGATGCAAAAACATCGATGCTTCGATGGTTTTTTTCCAAAATCGATGTTTTCACTAAAGTAAGTACTCACCAGCACTAAAGGTACGTTTCCACCAACGCTAAACCCTTAGCTAGCTAAACGGGTTTCATATGGTATTTCTAGTGTGACCGGTTCTATGGTGTTCACCGAAAATCCATACGAAACAACCGAAACGGCAATACTGTCAGCTGTGTTTGGTTTCTATTTAAATTAAACGCGGCCAAAGAAAAAATATCTTAAAATATGCTTCAGATCCAGCTGCGGAGTGTTGACCCGAGGCATCTTTGTGTGTCTGGTCTCTTCCGTCTGCTGCTCCACCTCCTAGTCCAGTTGGCCGCTAGTGGGTCCCTCCGCATTGTAGTCGTCGAACCCCTGCGAAGTGTCGCCCTGCCCATTGTCATCATTGGGCACATCCGCGTCCACGACGACCGCTGCCACGAAATTGGCGCTTAAGTCGCCGCACCATGATCTCTATCCAAGAGTTCTCCACGGAACCCGTGCTTACGCGTATCTAGGGCGGCGGCTGCTTGCCCAGTCGTCCAGGGCCATTACCATTCCCGTTGCCACTTCCCGACGACGGGCGGCTCCCATTCCCCTTCTTGTACTCCTGGTATGCTCTGAAGAAGCACCATTTTGGGTTGGCAGCCTAGAAGAGGATCCCAGTAGGTAACCACTGGTCATGGACAATCAGGGGATGGAGATACGTCCATTATTCTTTAAATTGTGATTTTTTTATTGTTCCAGCAGTGGCAGTAGTAGCAGCTGCAGGCCCAGGAGCAGCTTGTCCTCGTCGTCACATATTTTAATACTTAATTTTTTTTTTTTTTTTTTTTGTTATGGTCAAGATCTTCTTTAATTTTATTGTAAATAAATTAATTTTTTCGTGCTGGAAAGTCCCGCCATAGTGTTTTGTTTCCAATTGCCTGTCTCAATTTCGCAAGGGTCGCGGGGAATTACCAGATATTTCCTACCTCTTGCGCCACACTTTCGAAGACTCAGCCAATTTAAAATATCTAGCGCGATGTTCAGTATAGTATATTCTAGTATTTCTCTTAGCTCATCTGCGTACCGACTTTGCTAAGAGGGGCCGAAAAAGTGTATTTGTATCTCGGTCGCACTCATTTGGTTGCTAAATTTTAGCTGCCAACTGGACAAGGAGGTGGAGCAGCAGACGGAAGAGACCAGACACACAAAGATGCCTCGGGTCAATACTCCGCAGCTGAATCTGAAGCATAATTTAAGTAATTTAAGTTATTTGTTCGTTTCCCCGCGTTTAATTTAAATTGAAATCAAACACAGCTGACAGTATTGCCGTGGGCCGTTTCGTATGCATTTTCGGTGATTACCATAAAACCGGTCACACTAGAATTATGAATCAGTTTTAGCTAGCTAAGGTATAGCGCTGGTGAGTACGTACCTTAAAATACCGTGATAAAAGTGCACGTTATTCTTATTTATTAAGTATTGATAACGATTATTAGAGATTTTTACATATTAAGGCGATTACTCGTGGCAAAACCGACAAGTTCCACAGTGCGCTTTAAAATACTTATGTATTCCGGCCACCTAGAATGATTCCGATGTACTCACTATCGATGAGTTTGCATCCTTACTGCAGTGATTTTCTGGGAACGATGGGAAGATGGTGAAAAATGTAGTTCGTGTTCACATCAGCCTCTTCCTCTTTCTCAAGTAAGAAGTAAACAAACATATCCAATTAAACATATTTAATTAAAAGGTCAATTTAAACGATAAAACATGCTACAAAAGATGTTTTAATATGAAATATATTTACCTATAGATCAATGATGGAGTAGCAGGGTGTTGCGTTGCTAAGTGTACACTCTTATTTCAGTGTATCCACCTATCCACCTGTCCATTAGCCGACGAAACTCCTTTCGTTGGAAGAATTTAAACTTTTGCATTAGCTGGAACATCATCTTATTGGTTCAGATTCTTGCCATTAATGTTAATCTCTGTGCTCCAACTCGACTAGGATGTGAAGCAGCAGAAGGAAGACACCAAAAATTCGACGTTGACGTCCGGTCAACACACCGCAGCGGGAGATGGATCAGCGCTACAGCAGTGGCAGTAGCAGCAACTGTAGGGCCAGAAGCAGCTCGTCCTTGTCGGCGGAATCGGGGGCTGGACCCGCGGCTTTAGAAATCATAATTTAAGTAATTTGATCGTTTTGCAGCGTTTAATTTTTATTATAAACAATCACAGCTGACGGTATGGCCGTTTAGCCATTTCGTATGGATTCGGTGATTACTATAAAACATGGGTTTAGCGCTATTGAGTACAAGGTTTTTAGTTTTTTCTATGAAAATACCTTTAGGATCCCGACGACTTAGAATTGGATGTATAATATTACTTAGCCACATTGTCCCTTGGATACGAAAATGAACCAAAATATTTATGAATATATCTATACAAACTAAGTACGTACCAAAAAATTCTTCTAATTGGTAAAGTAATTAATTATTCTTTGTTTTGATTCTAGGTTATTTTGCACAGCTGATTATTGATTTTGACATTAAACGAAAATATGGACATGGAAGGTTCTTCATAATTTTATATATAATTTAATCTTAATATTGAAATACAAACTAAAATGGAATTAAGAAGTTGTTAATTACTACGTATTATACGTTGGAAAATGTTTGTTTTATTTCTATTTCACGTATGACTGCATTAAAAATGTGCATAGTGTCGACATATATGGTATTTACGCTAATCACAATTTAACAAAAATTTTAAGCTTCACAGACCACTAACCTTCTAAACTTCAAAGATGGATTGCGACTAAACTATAAGCACCCAGAACATAATTTGTATACCCAAATGTAAGTCGAAACACACCCTATCTATGTTTTACTTTTTTTAATTTGTTTGGAAGGGGCCCAACTAACAGAAATTTACCAAAAAATGTATTCTATTTTTTAGTCCCCATTCAAAAGTACCATATGTGTATTTTTCCTGCACTTCCTAGACTATTTTTAGACCTTTGACTTTTATTAAATCATAACTCTTATTTACGGTCACTGGTAGAAATGCATTAAATATGCTTATATCTTATTTTAAATACCAGAAAAATGTTATTTATGCACTTGGCTTTTGCTTTTTCACTTAAGTTCCGTACTCAGACACGCGAACAGCGTTTTTTAAGAAGTGAGACAGAGCGAGAGGTCAATAGTCGAAAAACTTTTACGCAAACAAAATACTAGAAAATACAAGGAAGAGACTCTTGGTATAGCCTACGCAAATAGTAAAACAGTGTGACCGCTTCTTAAAATGCTCTTCGGCATTTTTGGGAGGTAAATGATGCGCTCATACGTATTTTAAATCAGCTGTTTTATATTTATAATTATTTATTTTATATTTGAAAGACACTTTGCACAGATTTACAGTTTAGTTTTGGAATAGCTCATTTGCACTCAATGACCACCAACGCCGTCGCCCAGATTCTCTCGTCCATGCACAACCGTCTCGTTTTCTCCTTATTACTTGTCGAACATTTTTCCCTGGATCGACAACCAGGACAAGGACCGCTTTACCGGCTGCTGCTGGCGATTCTGTTCTTACCAAATGGAAATAACCACCATCTGGGTGGTGGCGGGGGTTGCCGCAGCTAGTCCTGTTGCCACCAAATTGTTGGACTGGAGAAATGATTCGAAGTTACTTCGTTCTTGATGGATGCGAGTATCTTATTGTACACCATATTCATTTGGTTAGAGTTGGTACTGTTCCTGCGCCCGGTTCTGTCCATTGCTGTACATGTCCTTTTGCAGCTTGTCAATGAAGGTTGTGCCCAACCAGACACTGCTCTCAGCAGCTGCGGCCTCTGTATGTACTTCTCGAGCTCGGCAATGAAGGATTTGTCCAGCCAGACTGCTCTAAGCAGCAGCAGGCGGTGGCCGTCGCCTTTGACCCCTTCATCTCAGTCATCGAGCGTCACAGCTCATAGTGCTTATTAAAGTCATAACCAAATATGACATCGAGCGACCTATTTCCTTCCAAGCCTTTATTTATGCAAATGTTTAATATTGCCCAAATCCCTTATCATTGAATTGGCCCCTACCAATTTAATTATTATAACTTTATCAGCTCTTCTAAACGCTTGGACTGGGCTTTTAAATACATTATTGTGTTTGGCGGGATCTATATTTTTGAATTGTGTGAAGAAACAGTAAGAGAGAGTGAGAGACCAATAGTCGAGAACGACCTGTTTTATTAAATTTTTTATTCTGTTCGTCGCCCTGCTCTAGAAATACCAAAAGTCTCTTTCTGGTATTTTCTAGTATGTTGTTCGTTTGTCTGCGTACCGGCCTTTAAAACAGCGCTGCAGAAAAGTGTTTCTCGACTATTCACCTCTCGCTCTCTCTCAGTGCTTAGAAACGCTGTTCGCGTTTCAAGAAAATATGAAGTTATTCATAGAAATAATATAATATGTATGATAGTGGAAAAAATTTAATGTGTGATAAGTAGCGTGCGACACAATGGGTCCACGGCTTTTGACAGAAAACCATAAACTTTTTTGACTTCAAATAAGCTATTTATGCATTCTTTTATTCTCAGATTTATTTTAAATATTCGATTTTGCATGTATATATATGCATTATATAATTATATTATGTATAATTCATTTTGTGTAGCGTGCAACACAACACTTTACGAGCGACTATTTCGATAAAAATAACTGTAACGAAATTATGCTTTATTTTATTTAAAAGTACTCTTAAATACCTCTAAGCCCAATAAAAAATTGTACTATTTTTTAGAAACCTAAGAATATATTACATTTTCATTTACAAAATCGTACGAAAATAACGTGCGACACGTGGGATTTGCCCATATGTGCTCTTGTAAAAATTACGAAGGCTTAAAATTGAGTCTATTCGGTCAGTCCTTAAGATACGTACTCACCAGCGGTAAACCCTTAACTAGCTAAACGGGTTTCATATTTCAAGTGGGACCGGTTTTATGGTGTTTAACGAAAATCCATACGGAACGGCCAAACGGCCATACTGTCTGCTGTGTTTGATTGCAATTCAAATTAAACGCGGGCATACGAACAAATTACTTAAATTATGATTCGTCCATTACCATTCCCGTTGCCACTTCCCGAGGACGGGCAGCTCTCATTCTCCTTCTTGTACTCCTCGTATGCTCTGAAGCAGCAGCATTTTGGGTTGGCAGCCAACTAAGAAGAGGATCCCAATAGGTGACTACTGGTCATGGACTAGCAGGGAATGGAGATAGCTTGTCCATAATTTTGGCCCTTTTATATTGCTCCAGCAGTGGCAGTTGCAGCAGCTGCAGCGCCAGGAGCAGCTCGTCCTCGTCGGCGGCATCGGGAGCTGGCCCCGCGGCTTTGGATATCATAATTTAAGTAATTTGTTTTTTTTGATTTGCTTATTTTCCTGTGAAATCACATATTTTAAACTTTTTTTTTATTTTATGGTCTAGATTGCATATAATTGGATTTTCTTTAATTGTATTGTAAATAAATTAATTTTTCCCCGCTGGAAAGTCCCGCCATACGGTTTTGTTTCCAATTTCCTGTCTCAATTTCGCAAGGGTCGCGGGGAATTATCAGATATTTCCTTCCTCTCGCGCCACCCTTGCGAAGACTCTGCCGATTTAAAATATCTAGCGCGATGTTCATTCTAGTATATTCTAGTATTTATATAAGCTCATTTGCGTACCGACCTTGTTAAGAGGGACCCAAAAAGTGTATTTGTCTCTCGCTCGCACTCATTTGGTCGTAAATTTTAGCGCTGGTGAGTTTTATGTTAGAAATATTTTTTATAATAAAGCCTAATACTCACCAGCGCTAAACCTTAGCTAGCTAAAACTGATTCATAATTCTAGTGTGACCGGTTTTATGGTGTTCACCGAAAATCCATACGAAACGGCCAAACGGCCATACTGTCAGCTGTGTTCGTTTTCAATTCAAATTAAACGCGGTAAAACGAACAAATTACTAAAATTACTTAAATTATGATTTCCAAAGCCGCGGGGCCAGCTTCCGATGCCGCCGACGAGGACGAGCTGCTCCTGGCCCTGCAGCTGCTGCTACTACCACTGCTGGAGCGCTGCTTCAGATCCAGCTGCGGAGTGTTGACCCGAGGCATCTTTGTGTGTCTGGTC
>VNKF01004203.1:0-12526 GCA_008044355.1 Drosophila lacteicornis
ATTGTGCACCATGACAATGCGAGCTCTCAGACATCGGCTCAAACCAGCGCCTTTTTGACTGGCCAAAACGTCGAATTGATGGGTCATCCGCCGTACAGTCCTGACTTGGCACCAAATGACTTCTTTTTATTCCCTCACATCAAGAAGAAAATGCGTGGTCAACGATTTTCGTCGCCAGAAGATGCTGTTGAAGCATTCAAAAACCATGTTTTTGAGGTGTGTCAATCAGAGTGGAAAAAGTGCTTCGAAAATTGGTTTGAGCGCATGCAAAAGTGTGTAAATCTTGATGGAGAATATTTTGAAAAACAATAAAACTATTTTCCTTAATAAATATTCGTATTTTCATTATTAGGCCAGAAATATATGTAGCAGCCCACGTATTGATGGACAGTAAGTTAGTGGTCGAAAGACCAAGCCATCGCCAGCCGGCGTCCATTAAATTAATTCTTTGGCCGAGAAAACCATCCCGGATATACAATACCCTCGCAGTCCTTTATTGAATCTTTAAAATTCTATCCATTTTGGTGAACTTAAATAAATATCGATGTTGGCAAATTTACTTACACATTTTCTATGCACTCAGGCGTTTGTGTTCCAATGAAGATCAAGTCGTACGGAAATTCCAGATACTTTGTCACTTCTTGGACGATAAAACCAAGTGGTGTGAAATATATTGTCTTATACAGAAAAGTAAAGTAATCGAAAATTCGAAGAGTACAAAAGCAAAGGGGGTTATGCACGTTTGTCAAACGACTACACAACCAAAGCAAAACTGAGTCGCGTAACGTCAAAAACAGAGTTCCGTCTCGGAGCTTAAATGGCGATATACCGTGCAACTTGTGGAGAGGAAAAAAAATTAATACTGAATTACCAAGAAGTATTTGGAACCGCACCGTTCAAGTTGCACAAGAAACCTGGAAAATTACACCCAAAAACATAAAAACTATCTGCATAGAGACGGGATATCAGCCGAATGAAAAATAATAAATAAGACCAGATCTAAGGTTTGCTTTACCTTAATAACGAACATTTGTTGCGACTGCGAATCCGCTTAAGCACACAGCTGTCGATTCTTAAAAATAAACAAACCGAGTGAGAGGAGATAATTACCTAAATATTAAAAAATAATAATACAGATACCAAAAACAAACTAGGTCAAACACACAACAACTCGCTGTTGTGGATCCTTCCTGTCTCTTTCTAGCACATGCTTATGGAGGGAAAAATCGATGTTGTGCCTTTTTTCAGTTGTTGCGGTTGCAGATCAAGTCCAAAGTTCGATGAAGAGAACGGTTTAAGGAGTTCGTCGACACAGAAATCAGTAACAGCCATGAAATTCTAATCTTTGGAAAGCTCTACCCACTGAAAAAGTAGTAGACCCAATAAAGCCCGAGTCTACGCCAGAAGTCCGAGAAATGGCGAAGCATAGGTCCGAAATGGAAGAAGTAAACATCACACTTATCAGCGAGCAAAGTGATATAAAAGATGCAATCGACGCCATCAGGACAAGAAACTGTGTGTAATGGAAGGCAGCAGTGTTACAAGAATACCAAGCACTGGATAAGAACGAGACATGGACCCTAGTGAATCGACCAGAAAACGCAAGAATCATCAAGACAAAGTGGGTTTTGCGTGGGGCTTGTAGCAAAGGGATTTGCACTGACTCCAGGTGTTAACGTTCACTACTGTGGCACGCATGAGCTCAATACGAATGCTCATGGCCTTGCCGGTAAAAATCTGACAGTTTGATTTCATCAGCGCATATCTCAACGGCGAAAAAACCGAAGATGTCTAGATGTAGAGATAGAGATACGAAAGGAGTTATAAGTGATACCAAATGAGGACGATCGAAAAAAGTACGTTTCAAATAAGGTATGCAAAATATAAGAAAAAAACAATAAAAATATAAAATAATTTGCTTTAAAAAAAGTTATTTTATCTTATCTTAAAATAAGTTGCAACTATCTTAAAGATTGCAACAATTTTTTGATTTTAGAAATGAACTGAGCCGCGCTTCTAATAGTTTTAAGGGGGGTAGGGTTAATTCGGTGCAAAACGGGCCACTTTTCAAAAATTTGTTGTGGCGAAACGGCTGGAGCTAGTTTATTTATTTAAATGACATATAATAAGGTAACATTTAGACAATTATTCTAAATATGTTTTATGGAAAAATATGCATAGAGAATCCCCTGAGGCCCCTCCAAATAAAGTTGATTTGCGGTGTACATAATTACTGTCCACAGAATCGTCCGATATGAAAACCAAAATATGCATTAGTTAAAGAATAATTGGCTGGAAGTATCACCCTAGAGTTTTTCGTTTTTTCATTTTTTTCGATTTTTCATGAAGGTTTAAATTCAAAAATGCGACGGTGATACCTGGAGAATTAGTTGCAGAAGCTGTGTGCAAAATTTCAAAACGATTGGTCCAGTAGATTTTTAGTAATCGTGTACACCGGCTTTGAAAATGGCACTTTTCAGGGTAGCGCTTTAAAGTTTTGACTGTCCATACATGGAACATAGAATGATCTCCGTTCAACTAACCATTACTTCGTTATTTTTTCTCCGATCGATGTCAAATTTGGACTTTATGTTCTTCAGATGTTGGGCATTCATATAAAAAAATAAAATAAAAAAGTGGCGAAAAAAATTAGAAGTTTTTATACCCTTGCAGAAGGTATTATAATTTTGACCAGATGTTTGCAACGCAGTGAAGGAGGCATCTCCGACCCCATAAAGTATTATATTCTTGATCGGCATCACCACCCGAAATTATACATGTAAAATGTAAAATGTACAAAATTCGAAGTTTTTTCAACATTACTTAAATGGTTAGATTTTCAATGATCCAATTGCAGACTGCAAGGGTATACCAACTTCGGTTTACCGAAGCTAGCTTTCTTTCTTGGTTAAATTAAGGTTTTATGGTCGATCCACTGCCTAAGGCTAACGTAAAGAATATTGTTGACTAGATGAGAAGTATGGTCAGTACGACGGAGATTAAACACGTAACGGACAATTTAACTACAAGCAATAGTTAGTTTCTGCATATCTTGGGTGCAGCAATGCCCAAAAATCTCAATTCCGTAAAAAACAGTGGGAATTAGAATTGTTCTGGAGACTAGCATTCGTAGCTGAGTTGGTAAAAACGACTGAGAAGTTGAATGCTGTCTCAGAAGCACATACGTTCGCCCGGCTGCTTTGGAAATATGTTTATCACGCGCCCGAGCTTATTTCAATCTAAAAAAGTCAGATTTATATCGCTTCCACTTATTGTACGATGAGTCACAGATCGCTGTTTCTTTTAATGTTAATGGTAAACCAAGGACTGTGCTTTGGTGGGATAGTTTTTTGTCTTATTACCACAGATTTCTTATACAAGTAATCAAAATTAGTGTTGAAAATTGATGCTCGATATTGGGAGACAAATATATAGGCGTCCAATTACAATTATGTTATTCCACTTCCAGTTTAGATTTAGTTAATATTTTTATTATCCCTAAATTCGAAAGTCTTTGAATTATAAGCTAAGGTCAAATCATACGTCAGAAAGATAAGGTCATGCTTGGAGAAAACTGGTACAGAGACCTGGACACACCATAAAATCTTACTAGGGTCATTAACAAGGAAAAGGTCAAGAAGAGTATCACAGGTATTGGTAAAATGTGTCGGAGTTTGCAGATTAAATTATGACTAGCCGATAGATTCGAAACTATCGAGCAGATGTATCTCCCTTAGGATATTGTTATTTAGGTCGGCAGTAATAATAACATCAGTATAGTCGACCGATATTTCACACAAAACATTTATCAAGGGAGCATAGTCAATAATACGGTTCAGACTGTAAATGCATCTAACAATGCTTTCGAAAAAAGATCTTTACTTAAAAGCTCTAAAAATAAAAATTAAATTTCGCTATCCATTGGTTGCTTACATTTAACAGTACAATTTAATTTTATGTTCACATAAATAGCGACACCACCAGCATGACTGAAACGATCTGCACGACAAACAACATAATCATCACACGCAACAGACAGATCACTAAAATCGGGCAAGAACCAAGTTTCAGAAACGCAAATAACATCTACATTAGACTGAACAAACAAATATCTAAATTCATCAATTTTCTTTGTAAGACTCTGTGCATTAATATGGACGACCTTAATCCCTTTTTTGTGCTTAACTAAAATTCTAATCAAACTCGCAGCTATGGAACTACATATTTTAGTCTGGTCAAACATATTGACATACATTCCTAATGGGAAGCGCGCTATAGTAAAAACAAGTAAGAAAGCTACAGTCGACTGTGCTCGACTGTGAGATGCCCGATACCTAAACGTTTGCGCTTCACACTAAAAGGTAAATTAAAATTGTACATACATACATTGTACATACATACATTGGCGCCATTATAACGCATGACCATGGCTCGAATGCGCCACCTGTCGGCTAAAGCTTGCAACAGCAGTGCCTTAGGTGTGTTAAATGCAACAAATTCCAATGTTGTCACCAAATTTGGTAACTCTAGCTCTTATAGTCTCTGAGATCTGTTGTTTCACACGGACAGACAGACGGACAGACGGACATGGCTAAATCGACTCGGCTGGTGACGCTCATCAAGAATATATATACTTTATAGGGTCGGAGATTTCTCCTTCTGCCTGTTACATACATTCTCGGTTGGCACTAACTTATAATACCCTTGTACCCTATGGGTACCGGGTATAATGAGGATTTTAAGAGACCAAGAGATTGTTTCAAACTTTTGACAATTAACAAAAATTAATAATAAACAAATTAAAGAATTTAGCCGTCTGGAAGTCAAGGTTTTGGAAATAAAAACAATGGAAGTTTTTATTGTGTCCAATATATTTCGGTTACACTGCGGTAACCGTCTTTGGGGCGAACTGTATTAAAAAAATAATAATATCAAATATTTTTTCATCAAAATTTAACAAACATTGTAACATTGAACACCTACTTTTGTTTACACGTCTGCTCTGCGAGACGTACAGTTTTTAATTTTTAATTAATTAATTTTTTTTATGTATACGTTTTTAGCGTATATTGTTGCAATGTGATCCTTTTTCAAGAACATGAAATAATATCGGCGAAATCAAGCACAGAATGGGAAAATTAATTAGGTTTTTTGAGCGAAAAAAATTAAAATCATTAATAATTAATATAATTTAAATTAATAGTAATAAATAAATAAATAAATAATAAATAAATAAATAAATAATAAATAAAATAAGTAATATTTTATTAAAAATAGTATTGAATTTTGAGGACAAATTCTTAGCGTGTGTTGTTGCCTTGTGATCCTTTTTCAAGGATATGAAACAACATGCCAAAATCTCAAGCAGAGAATCGGAAAATTTTAGATGATTTTTATTTTTTTGTAATCATAAATAATAATTATGGTCTAAGTCTTAAAAAATCATTTAAAAATAATAATTATCAAAAATTTAAAAAGTAAAAATCCAAAATTTTAAAATCTTGCCGGAAAAAAATAGTTTAGCCAAAATAAATAATTTCGGTGCAGTTAATTTTTTTCAAAGTCGATTCCAAGTGTCTGATTTTTTGGTTTAAAAACTAAAAAAAAAACATTATTTACGGTCCCCGATTCTAACACAAATAAAACGAAAAAAGAAAGCTAGCTTCGGTAAACCGAAGTTGGTATACCCTTGCAGTCTGCGATTGGATCATTGAAAATCGAACTTTTTTAGTAATGTTGAAAAAATATTGAATTTTGTACATTTTACATGTAGAATTTTACATTTTCATATAAATCGACCGATCGCTTCTATGGCAGCTAATGAAATAAGACTATGCTGAAAATTTCAGCTCGATAGCTCAAAAACTGAAAACTGAAAACCGACAGACGGACAGACAGACGGACAGACAGACGGACAACCAGTCGGACATGGCTAGATCGACTCGGTTGGTGATGCTGATCAAGAATATATATACTTTAAGGAGTCGGAGATGCTTCCTTCACTGCGTTGCAAGCTTCTGTCAAAATCATAATAGCAAGGGTAATTTTATAAGAGAGTAAAATGCGTATATTCTGCACGTGGCCTACATTTTTGGTATACTACATACTGTAATTTTAAATCTTTAATTTTCAAGTCAACATTAGTCTTGTCTAACTTACTTTGTCGTAGGTCCGTAGCAAATATGTGTCGTGCTGCAATCAATAGCTCTTTCCTGAGATGGGCTGCTTCTTTAGGGCAATTTCCCATCAGATTCAGCATACCACTTGTAACAGGTAATGAGTTAGCAATTACCACTTCCTAAAATATATTAAGTTTATGTATATCAATGCAATGTAACACAATGTATAAAAGTTTAACGGAATAATCTGAAGCTACGTAGCTAACAGTGAGATAAAAAACAAATAAGAAAGCTACAGTCGAGTGTGCTCGACTGTGACATACCCGGTGCTCAAACTTTTGTCCGATTAAAATGTATAGCGTTACTAGAGACCCCTCCCGGCTTTGCACGGATGCAATATAAACTAATTCCCGTCGTCGCCAAATCTAAATATCACGGAATTTTTTTTTAAATTTCTTCCATAGAGTAGCAGAATTAGTAACTTTATGATGCAATGAGCCGATTCGGATTGTGTGTTTTCCCAGTAAGAATCGTCTTCCAACCTTTTGCTGGAATCACCCATATATACGAAGTGTGTTCAAAAAGTATCGCGATTTTTTTTTTTTTTTTTTTAAATTATGTATTTATTCATGAAGATCTATTTTGTCCCCTTCAAAGTAATCCCCATGAGATATTATACACTTGTGGCAACGATTTTTCCAAACTTCGAAGCACTTCAAAAAATCATTTTGTTTATCTTGTTCAGGTCCTCTTTCGATTACGTCTTTATCTCGTCAAGCGTAGCGTAACGTCGTCCTTTCATGGGCCTCTTCAGTTTAGGGAACAAGAAAAAGTCACAGGGGGCCAGATCTGGGGAATACGGTGGCTGCGGCATCATTAGTGTGTTGTTTTTAGCCAAAAAGTCGCGCACAAAAACGATGTGTAAGCAGGGGCGTTATGTGGTGCAAAAGCAAATTTTTGTTCTTTTCTACCTTTCTTCTCGGCCTTCTTAGAACATTTTGTACCACCACGTTGCTTCGGTCCAAGGTAGCTTCTCCGTATGCCAGTCAACATTCGGAATGCATCCGCGCACATAATTTCGTTTTTCACACAAGATTGGATACAGCTTCTTTGAAACATTTCTTTGAATAGGTAAAAATCGAAGACGATCCAAAACACGTGCAAGCAAAGCAGCTTTCAACAATTAAGTGAACGTTCAAAATGGCCGAGCTTGTCGGCATAAGTGAGAGACATGAGTACCAACATAACGCCACAATAAAATCGTAATTCAAATATACGTAACCCGCGAAAATTCAAAATTCGCGATACTTTTTGAACACACATCGTATATTTTTTTTTAAACAGGTATTATTGTGATTAAATGCACAGAAGTCTAAAGTGGCTTCTTCTATAAACTTCTATAAACTTCGCAAACTAAGAATTTTTTTTTTAAAGTTTTATTTACTAAAAGCCATCCAATTTATGTTCCAATGCTAGGGTTTGGCCGGAAACTCACTACATATTGATGCGAAATAGTTGATATACACCTTATTTTTAACCTTTCTCACAGCCTCATCAAAGCTTAACTTTAACTTGATTAACCTACTTGGCCTAGTGGCCCAGATTTGCCAAGGCATCAGACTTTTTGAATTTAAGGTTTTTGTACCAAGAAATCCATTGGATTCTTAGTGTTTTCAAGTAAAAATCGGCCAGAAAATTTGGTAGTTTTTGGTATTTTTAAATGCATTTTTATATTTAATTTTTGGCATGCAAAACATACGAAAAGTTGGAACTTTTTCTATCAAATCCTCTCTTCAATATCTAGTAATTACAACAAAAGTTGTTTTTCAAGAAAATATGTTAAATAACATATGTTAAGTTATAACATGACGGAAAAGTGTGTGTTCGCGATGTGTGTTCGCGAGATTGCCTTTTAATTATTTAAAAATACTTTCAGTGTGTGAAATTTGGAACGTGAGGTCTTAAATTAAAGTTACATTATCCCTTTATAAAACGCAATTTTTATTATTTGACTATTGCTTTAAAATTCGCCGAGTATCGCATTTCTTTACATGCAGCCGAGAAGCACTCTTTTTTTTTTTTTTTTTTGTTCGCGAGCTCATGTTTTCAGGCAATTAAAAAAAAGCCTGAAATCCACCGAGGCTAGTTTTTGCCCCAAGAGTAGTGCTAATATGTGTACGTTAAAAAAAAGAACAAGATTTTTAAGGGTAGTTTTATAGCCAGAAAGTGTACGACCGAGTGTTCGCGACTCTGGGAAATGCCCATATGTAACTGTTTTATTTGATTGCAAGGCCTTTAACGCAGTTTTTTTGAAACGTTTCTTTGCAGAAAAATGTACTGCCAATAAAATCCCCACTAATTCTACCGTATATGAACCTTCTATTTGAACCTCAATAGCTTAAAAGAAAAAATTACAAAAATATTTAATTAAATAAAATAAAAAAATTCTTCAGATACAAAAATTTTACTTCCCACCCATCTAAAAAAAAAAGGTTTTTCTTAACTCAGGTTCAAATAGAAGATCATTTAATTCTTAAGAGAATAAAATTTGATTCACTACGATATGTTGCATAGTTTTTTGTGAATCGTTTCCATAAGAAAGCAAAGATGAGAAGTGGAGAAACGGCAGTCTAAAGTTTTCGATGTGGCTGGAAGCTAGGGTTAATTCCGCGCTTACATTCTCGATTTGAGGCATTTCGAGTTTGACTTCGAAATTTGTACAGCAAATTCTATAAACGATAAACTATTTTTTAAAACAAAAAATAATGTTTATCAAAAAATTTCGGTCATAAATACATGCATGTCCCCCCTTAAGAACTCACAGAGAAAAAAGTTTAGAATGACTTGGAACTTCTCTAATAGTTAATGAGTAATTTCAATGTGTTTAAATTTTCACAATTGTAGGCATTTTCTATGTCAACCACAATCATAACCGCTTTCCCTGCTTTATGGATATTTGCAACTTTATTGATTAAATTTTTTATAGGCATACGAACAGATAGGCATACAATTCACCTCTTCAATAAAGGTGTCCAATTTTCTCTTGATCATAAGATTTAGTGTCTTGGCAAGCACTGAAATTAATGAAATGGGCCTGTAATTACCCAAATTGTTTAAGCCGTTTTCCTTTTCGGGAGTGGTACTGTTTTAATTATGTGCCACCTATCAGGAACTGCACATTTAGAGAAGATTTTGTTAAACTCTTTTACGAGCGTTTCCTTAGACGTGTCATTTAATGCTGTCAGTGATTTTATCTTCTCCTCCAGCTGCGTTTCTGCCAGTGGTTTTATCTTCTCCTCCAGCTGCGTTTCTGCCAGTGGAGAGAACAGCAGATAAGTCTGCAAGAGTAATATGATCAACAAATTGGCAATTGGAATGTGTACAAACAAGAGAAGTAGCAGGTGCAGGAACTTGCCTCTCCAAGAAAATGAGATAGTTTTCAGACCAGTCTAGATTAAATTGGGACATAATTTTATCACCACATAATTTTGAATTATTTTGAAAACGCCATGCCATTCTCGAGCTCGGTTGTTTGTTAAGCATTTTCAACCGAATCGAGTATGCCTCTCTCTTCGCCAATTTACCCTCATTTTTCCATCTTATATTGAGACTGACAGCATGTACATATCTAGATAGACTTGGTTCACTGTATGCTAGTATTTGTACTTCAGTATATCTTGAATATACAATTTGAAGGTCCTGATTCCACTAGGCTTTTGAACTTTTCTTTTTAGCGATCACATATGTGATTGACCTAATTGCGTTACTGAAGCTGTTTGTAATCGCATCCATGTCGCCTGCTAGGGAAATGTTTTGCTTCACTGTAGTCTACGGTCTCGATCCATATAGTAACTGCCGCCAATAAAAATTGGCTGACAGGTCCATAACACGCTGCTTCTGATATTTGAGAAGGTGAGATCAAGTACTGATACAGTTAGGCATTAAAGTACAGCTGCCATCATTTAGGCATCTGTACCCTGCCTAATTTTATTAAGCTTACGTCCTTTAGCGCTAGAAAAGCTGTCACCAAGAGAGGCACATCTGGAATTGTAATCTCCAGTACAAATGACATACTGGACCAATACTTTCCAATCAAAAACTACCCATTCAATAAATACAACCTAGAAATAATCCTAAACGCCACAGATACGACTCTATTCCAAAATCCACTACTTTCCCAATAGTCTAAAAACAACTTTTCCACTCACTAAAGAATTCCCTCCATATCCACTAATTCATCTATACAGATGGCTCAAAAGCCAATGCAAAAGTCAGCTTCTACAGCACGAAAGACACAAACACGATATAATCAGTACTCCTACCCCAATACTCCTCCGTGTTCTCAAGCGAAATTAAAGCTAGAGGCCGTAGAGAGCTGTAAAAAAAAAACTGCACAAAAAACCCAGGCAAATACGCTATATACTCCGATTTTCTATAATCCATAACCCTATCCCAACCCAGAAACATATCCTTCTCGAACCCACGAAAACCCAATCCAACTCCTAGCCAACCCATCAATAGAAAACAATGAACAAAACGCCTTTCTTCCTCAACAAAGCAAATCTAATACATAAGATATAGACACAATATTTATAAAAATCCCTAAAAACTCCACTACGACTTACAGGTAATTTGTGTGGGAGTTTTTATAATTCCAGAGTGAATCGTTTGCTGTAATGTTGTTCTTGTTGTAAGATCTTTACATCTTCGAACTTTGGCTGGTGGTTGTTTTCGTCACAGTGGGATGCAAGTGCCGTTTTTTGGATTAAATTAGTATTCCTAAGTTTAACGTCAGGTTTATGTTCCGCTATTCTAGTTCGTAGTTTCGATTTAGTTGTACCAACATATACTTTATTACATAAGCTGGTTCCGTCTCCTCCGCTTGGTATTTTGTATCACATTATTTTTGTCCCATATTTCTATGCTTTTTTTGTGTTGCTGAAGAACTGTCCTGTTGTGTATATTGTTTTATTTGCTGTTGTAGTGTTGTCCTTATTGTATATATCGGAATGCATTAACGTTCCGAGAAGCTAGGTATATATACTGCCGATTTATATGTCTTCTCATTTTGTTCTTTCTGTTTGTGTCTTTAATAAATGTTTTATAGTCGAAACTGGGAAGTCATTTTTGCCGAGTATGTTAAATATTCGCTTTTAATTGTTATGATGGAAAACTGTGTCACTTGTATCTAGTACTCGTCTTATAAAGTTCTTGGACGTGTTTATTATTATGCTTTTGGGGTGTTTAGAGTTACAATTTATAAGTCGTCCGGATGCTAAGGGCTTCTGGTACCAATTAAGTTTTAAAGTGTTGTCCATCCTGTGAATTACGGCGTCAAGAAATTGTAGTTTATTCTCATTCTCTAGTTCTAATGTGAACTTGAGGTCTTTGTGGAAGCTATTAAGTTTTGGTGGTATGTATATCTTCTTCCTTAATTTTGTTAAAAACCTCGTATTATTTAATACCTCTTCCATGATGATATTCGCTACGATTGATGACGCAGGAGATCCCATTGGTAAACTTTTTAATTGTATTATCTTTTTTTTAAGTATTTTCTTTTTTTTTTAGGTATTATCTCATTTTAAAAGTATTATCTCTTATTGAAAATATCTCTTTTCTTTCTTTTTTGAATGGTTTCTAGTGCCAAATCTGTCGGAATACATGGGAATAATGATACTACGTCAAACGATATTAATTTTTCATTGTCAAATATGTACTGGTCATTTAATTTATCTTTTGTGGGTTAAAATTAAAATATGCATGGACATGGAAAAATTATTATGTTGACAACAATAATTCATAAATCTTATGGTGTAAATGATGGTGTATATTTTTAATGATTCTTTATTTCTTATTTTCTGGCGCGTCCGTCTCTTGTGCTTCTTCTTTTATAACGTGAAGTTGGCTGCGCCTCCTTTCTATATTTATCGTGTTATCGATACTTACTACAGAACTATCGAATACATACAATATTATATTCTATAAAAAGATGTTCACACTTAATGCTACTTACATAAATCATTACAACATGGTCACACTTAGTAATACTTAATATATTTACATGAGTCGTTCCTCGTCCGAATAAAAATCAGGAGATTTTTTATTTACTGGTTATTCTTTATTAGAATGCTGGAAGAAGACTAACTGTCTGTTACAGAATTGGTTAGCATGAAGCCTCGGCTTGCGTCTTAGAATTTACAGTTAGTGCATTAGGTGACGCAATCGCATTTGGATGATGTGATCGTCACTTTTTTGTTTATGTTTACATATCTCGGTCTTATTAGATTTTGCGAACATATTGGATTTTCAACTTTTTATGGAATTACGTCATTGTTGACGTTCGGACTTAATCAATTTTCTTTATTTGTTTGCATTGCGGGATCTCAAGCTTCTGTATCGTTTTTTAA
>VNKF01004208.1:0-10995 GCA_008044355.1 Drosophila lacteicornis
CATAAGATTTTGCCGTCCTGTGAAAATTGCTTACGTAAAAGAAACAACGTCTCTTATATTAAAAGAAAATGAAAACTTGGACAATCAGATTAAAAACCTGGATATATACGGCAAGGTGTTAAATATATTAACAGGAACGAAATCCTGTCAGTTGTGTCCAATGTGTGGGGCAAAGCCCACCCAGCTTCTTGATATTACTGATAACTCCAAAAGGTTTGATATGAAGCCACATACGGATCAATATGGATTAAGTTCCCTTCATGCGTGGATCCGCTTTTTTGAATTCTTGCTCAAAATATCGTACAGAATTGAGCTTAGAAAGTGGCATGTCAAGGGAAATGACAAAATCGAATTGGAGGCACGTAAACATAAAGTTCAAGCAGCGTTTTGGAATGATATGGGGCTTCATGTGGACAAGCCGAGACAAAACGGCAGTGGCAATACAAATGACGGAAATACGGCGAGGCGGGCATTCTCCAACCTAAAATTATTGTCCTCTATATTAGGAATAGATCACAGTTTGATTCAGCGCCTACATGTAATTCTGATCGCCATAAATTGTCATTACCCTATAAATTCGGAAAAATTCAAAATATTCTGTTCAGAAACTTTTTCTATGTATATGGCTAATTACTTTTGGTACCCCATGTCGCCAACAGTGCACAAAGTTTTAGTACATGGATACATAATCATTGAAAAATCGATTGTTCCTGTTGGCTCTTTAGCAGAAAGTGCATCAGAAGCAAGACACAAACTTTTTAAGGCTGACAGAAAAGATCATGCCAGAAAATGCAGCCGGGTTGACAATATGTCAGATGTTTTTCACAGAGCTATGGATTCGTCTGATCCCCTATTATCTAGTTTTTGCTCAACAAAAACCAACCGGATGCCTCTGCCAGCAGAGGTTGTAGGTCTTTTGGATTCGCCAATCATATCCACAGAAGACACAGATGAAGAAAATTGTAACGATTATGTGACACTTTTAAAATAGAATTAGAGGAAGAGGTACCAGACGATATTGAAAACTAAAAAACAAGGAAAAAATAAAGAGTAAGTTAAAATTGTTGAGTTATTAAAAAAATTTTATCGATTTTTTTTTCAGTGTTCTTCAAATGTAACAATGGATCCCAAATATGTTACCGGGTTTTTTCTATAATGTAACACCAAATAGGATTAAAATTATAATTTATAATAATTACTTATTTTAAAATGTATTTTTAACCACTGTGCGGTGGACAAATTAAAAAAAAAAACAAAAACCAAAATTTTGTTTAAGTTTAAATAATACACCAAAAAAAGTTTCAAGTCAGTATCTTAAAAACTAGAGTTTATGCACCAAAAACGGTTTTTTTGCCCATAGTCCGGCCATTACTATTAAGAGGGGACATACATGTCAGAGTTTAGGCATTGGTATTGAAGATGTTACACAAATTTGTTTTATGAAAACATTTTACAAAATTGAGGATTATTTGCCCAAGCGCCTCGAGGCTTGGACAAGATAGAGCTCGTACTTCGTGTCGGAAACAAAAAAAAACTAAAGTTATCTTCTATTTGAACCTCAAAAATTTTAAAGAAACAAGAAAGGAAGCTAACTTCGGTAAGCCGATGTTTGTATACCCTTGCAGTCTGCAAGTCCTTAAGTCGATCCATTTTGATAAAATTTAAAAAATATCGAAGTTTTTACATTTTTATAACACATTTACATTTTCATATAAATTGACCGATCGCTTCTATGGCAGCTATATGATATAGTTGTCCGATCTTAATGAAATTAAAACCGTAATTCTAGAACCATAAAAAACTGCTATATCTCAATATTTATAGAAATCAAATAAAAACACCTCTTAATGAGGTGAGATTAAAGTGACGATGGCACATTCAACTCCAAAAATTTCTGATACCAAATTTTGTACGATTAATAGTTATTTAAACAAAAATATTTAAAAAGTTTTTAATTAGTTTCAAAATCGGCACGCTGCCTGTTTTGCCATTTTTAATTTTTCAGCTAAGTGTATTAGATTTCGGTCGTTCCGCCATAAATATAGTGCGTACTAAAGAAATAAGACTGCTAAAAATTTCAGCTCGATAGCTCAAAAACTGAGAGACGTAGAAGCAGACTGACAGACGGACAGACATATGGACATGGCTAGATCGACTCGGCTGGTGATGCTGTTCAAGAATACATATACTTTATGGGGTCGAAAATGAGTCCTTCACTGCGTTGCAAATATCATGGCAAAATTATAATACGCTCTGCAAGGGTATAAAAACTGCATTAACATTTTGTTGTTATCTTTACAGTGTTCGTGTCGCGCCAGAGCGCCGGCAGAATGACTCTCCCTGTGTACGATGTTATATACAATAAAACACAACTTGTATTATGGTGTGCGGATTTATTAGCCAACAAATATTTTAAATGGCTTTTAGATGAAATTCAACGCATTATCGCTTCCTATGCATGTGTTCACGGTTCTTGCGCTTCCATGCAGCTCGCCTAGATCCACCAATAGTCTGGGAGTATCTATATCCCTTGCCAATACCACGGGAACTCTTTCCTGCTGAAGTAAGACCACGCAATTCACGATGCTTGTGAACATGCTTGCAAATCCAGTTAATTTTTGGATCACGACGAATGGCACTATGATGAGTGTCAATCAAGATTACCTCAAAATATTTATATGAAGCATCTTGCGCAATCCAATAAGAGTTTAAAACTCGCAGGCCACCCAGTCGACGACCAACACGTTCCTAGAAGTATATAAAAATATACGAACTTATAGTGTACACATTTATCAGGATCGAAAAACTATAAATATGTATATTTATATATATTTTTTTATGTATATATATATATATATAAATTATTTCGGTCAGACATCTAAGGAAGTTCATAGTCAACATAATTTGTATGTTAAAGTTGTTGTCATCAAAATATATATTTTTTTGCAATCAATTATATGTCTTACCTCTGCAATAGACTGCAGTCCGCGATAGGGCTTCAGTTGGTTAACTCCATGGCTTTTCGGCTTTCCATAGGTGCAGCCCTTTGGAACTGGGCGTTTTCGGCCTCCACGGCGAACACGGATTCTATAGATGACAAAACCTTGCTTGGCCCGGTATCCTAGACGTCTTGCTTTATCTGGGCGAGTAGGTCTTGGCGAACGATGAAGTTTAGTCAATTGGCGGTACTGCCAAACGCGAATGCGCAGTAAATATCGCATAACATCGCTTTGTTTCTTCCTATACAGTTCCTGCATATAGCGGTAGGCCCCCATCTTTGAAAATTGATAGACCTAGTAACAAATTCATTCGTTATTTAATAACTGTCACATCATTGGTCCATCAACTTATCCGACTGAATTTACTATACATTTCATTTGCTCCAAAAATGTTCATTGATTCTACAATATAGTTTAAGCACACGGCAATATTGTTAAAATTCTATATTCAGCACGTTTAAAACTTGGCGCATGAAAAATCTCATGGCATAACAATTAATGTGAACAATGAATAAAATTATAATCTAAGAATGTGTAATTCCATACGGTGATTTAGCGAAATTTTTCAGATTCCTGACTCTTGCCAACAAAAGTACAACCAACTTACGAGACGTAAAAATCCAAAAGGAAGTGAACAAAGATGACCAGAAATAGCTTACCTGTCAGGGGTGCTTTGGAACTTGTTATCGGTCGGTCTTGACACTTCACAATAAGTACACGTTAAAACCAAAACACAACAGTAAATTGTAAATACCACGATCACACTTAAATCATTTTATAGTTACGGTGGTTTTCCACTACTTTGTTTTTTTTTCCAACTATCGCACGAGAATCGAGCAGAAAATGTGTTTCTACTAGGAAAAAGTTTTTAAGCACCTTCTTGAAGGAAAACAGCTGTTTTCTGTTTTGGTTTAGATTTGGCGGAAAATTAAATTTAATTCAAAATTCAATCCAATGTTAACTAAGATAATAAATTAAAGAGCTAGCGTTTATTTTCTATTTGCGGCAAAGTAACAATGAAGATTTCACGTGGGAAACACTACAGAACTTTGGAATCTTTTCGCCTCGAGTCCCAGATTCTAACAACTTAGAGGCAGGCGCAACAGCCCTTCTCTTCTTATGCAAGTCTCTTATGATGCCCTGTCCAAGGAGAAGTAAGTGGAGGAGGTCCTGCACCCGGCAGAGAAGGACAACTTCGAGTACCCGCCACCGACCCTGCTCCTGTGCAGGCTCCGCCGCCGGTTCCGTTGGAACATGACGAAGAGGCAAATAGGGGAAGTGAGAGGATCCCTTGGCACCGCCGCCGACGCCACCAACGCCTTCTGCCCACAGGGCTCGGCTATCTGAAGCTGTCCGCTAACAACATAAAGAAAGTCCATATATTTTCCGTAAGCGGGCAATCAATTTCATATGTTCAAGAAACAACTGGCTAGTGGTGGTAGTTGGGCAAAATCACACATCGATAGGCAGAAAAATACTGAAATTATCGATATAATCGAACTTAACCACCAAAAAGCAATATTTTTCTAATTTTTGTCACTAATAGATTCCTATACGTTATACACTGGGAAAAAAATACTGTAGCAACTGTAGTGGAAAAAGGGCCTTATTAAAAATATTGTCCGGCCACACTATTGGCTAAAAACTAAACATGGCGAAGTGATAATTATCAACGAAATCGCTTACGAAATTGTGATATATTTCGTTCGGTAACAGTGTGACCGAAAAAAATAAAAAAAAAAAAACGTAGAAAAGGGGTCACACTGAATGTATTTCCAGCTGTGTTTTGTAAACATACTCTATACAAAACTTTATATATAAGATATTAATTCAAACGCATAAGGTTTAGAGTATTATTAATGTAATATGCAACAATGGAGATGAAGGCAAATAGTAGTGGCGATAACGCCATCGCCGCCAATAAAATAATTTCCAATACAAATTTCAACAAAAGCACAATTAAAATGTCTTTTATGTGTTAAATCTCATATAATGCGTCTTGCCTTCACGGTATTTATCAAATAAGCTACGTACTCATTAGCGCTAAAATTTAGCAACCAAATGAGTACGAGCAAGAGACAAATACACATTTTCGGCCCCTCTTAAGCTCCGTACTCAGACACGCGAACAGCGTTTCTAAGCAGTGAGAGAAAGCGAGAGGTCAATAGTCAAGAAACGGTGTTTGGCAGCGATGTTTTAAAGGCCGGTACGCAAACGAACGAACGAAATAATAGCAACATACCAGAAAAATACCAGGTGGCGCGAAGGAAGACTTTTGGTATTTCAAGAGCGGGGTGCCGAACAGAATAAAAAAATTTAATAAAACGGTCGACTATTGGTCTCTCACTCTGTCTTACTGTTTCTTCACACAATTCAAAAATATAGATCCCGCCAAACACAATAATGTATTCAAAAGCCCAGTCCAGGCGTTTAGAAGAGCAGATCAAGTTATAATAATTAAATTGGTAGAGGCCAAATCAATGATAATGGATTTGAGCAATATTAAACATTTCCATAAATAAAGGCCTGGAAGGAAATAGGTCCCTCGATGACTGAGATGAAGGGGTCAGGGGCGACGGCCACCGCCTGCTGCTGCTTAGACCAGTGTCTGGCTGGACAAATCCTTCATTGGCAAGCTGGAAAAGTACATGTACAGCAAGGGACAGAACCGGGCGCAGGAGCAGTACCAACTTTAACCAAATGTATGGCAGCAAGGATATGGTGTACAATCAGAGTCTCGCATCAAAAAGAACGAAGTAACTTTGAATCATTTCACCAGTCCAACAATTTAGTGGCAGCAGGAGTAGCTGCGGCAACCACCGCCACCACCCAGATGGTGGTTAATTCCATTTGGTAAGAACAGAATCACCAGCAGCAGCCGGTAGAGCAGCCCTTGTCCTGGTCGTCGATCCAGGAAAGAATGTTGGTTGTGCATGGTCGAGAGAATCTGGGCGACGGCGTTGGTGGTCATTGTGCGCAATTTAGCCATTCCATGCGAATTGTCTTTCAAATATAAAATAAATAATTGTAGATATAAAACAGCTGATTTAAGATTGGTATGACCGCATCATTTACCTCCCAAAAATGCCGAAGAGCGTTTTAAGAAGCGGTCACATTGGAAAAAGATTAAACCTTTTTCGGGTTGCGAACTGTTTTACTGTCTGCGTACTAGGTTTTAGCAAGGTCGGTACGCAGGTTTGCTAAGATAAATACAAGAATATACTATCGGCGGAGTCTTTGCAAGGGTGGCGCGAGAGGTAGGAAATATCTGATAATTTCCGCGACCCTTGCGAAATACAGACAGGCAACTGTAAACAAAACCGTATTGCGGGACTGATTGGTATGAAATTAATTTATTTACAATACAATTAATGGAGATTGGAGAGGGAGGAGAAAGGAGAGATATGCAATCTTGACCATAAAATAAAAAAAAATAAAACATTAAAACAAAATGAAGTCTTAAATTATGTGATTTCACAGGGAAATAACCAAATCAAACGAACAAATTACTTAAATTATGATTTCCAAAGCCGCGGGGCCAGCTCCCAATGCCGCCGACGGGGATGAGCTGCTCCTGGCCCTGCAGCTGCTGCTACTGCAAGGCTAGACAAAAAGTGATCATTTGCAGTGAGAGAGAGCAAGGGACCAATAGTAGAGAACAGAGAAACACTTTTTGGCAGCAGTACACAGACGAACAAAAAAATACTAGAATGTCGCAAGGGGAGACTTTTGGTATTATTAGGCGGGGTGACCAAAAGAATAAACAATTTATAAAACAGGTCGATCTCGTTTATTTTGAAGAGCTGATAAAGTTGTAGTTATTAAATTGGGGTAGGCCAATTCATAAATAGGAGATTGGGGCCCCTCGGTGACTAAGCCGTCAGAGGCGACGGCCACCGCCTGCTGCTCCTGAGAACAGTGTAGGGGTGGACAAATCCGAGCTGGAGATGGACATGTACAGCAATGGACAGAACCGGGTGCAGGAGCAGTACCAACTCAACTCCAGCCAAATGTATGCCAGCAAAGATGGTGTACAAACAGAGTCTCACGTCCATCAAGAAAGCAGTAACTTCAAATCATTCCGCCAGTCCAACAATTTTAGGGCAGTTGGACTAGCTCCGGCAACCACCCAGAAGGTGGTGAATTCCATTCGGTACAAACAGAATCGCCAGCAGCTGCCGTTAGATCAGCCCCTGCCCCGATGTCGATCCAGGAAATATTGACGACCTTTAAGCTGTGTCAGTGTGAAATATAAAAATTAAATAACTTATTTTGTATGTTTTATATAAATAGATTTAATACTTTATTTAGACTGCCGCTTAAAGTCACACTCACGAAAAGTTGGTGCGACTCTGTTTAGACTGCGAGTCCGTTTAAGTACACAGACTCCCAAAATTAAACAAACCGAGTGGCATGAAAAAGATAGATAGTAAAAATCACCTTCTTATTACTGAAAATCTCAAAATTACCCAAATATATGAAAAATACTACATATAAAAAAAAAACCATATCAAACACACAACACAACGGATATTTTTTTTAAATCAGCTATTTTATATTTGTTGACAGTACATACATATATCCGTTTGAAAGACAAGACACTTTGAACAGATTTGCAGCTTCGTTTGGGAATAGCCTATCTGCGCATAATAACCACCGGCGCCGTGGCCCAAATTCTCTTGTATATACCCCTTATTTTTCCCCTACTAGGTGTGCAACATTCATTCCTGGATCGACAAAAAGGACAAGGGCTGCTATACCGGCTGCTACTAGGGATTCTGTTTGTACCAAATATAATTCACCACCATCTGGGTAGTGGTAGCTACACCTGCTGTCTCCAAATTGTTGGACTGGTGGACTGATTCGAAGCTACTTGGTTCTTAATGGATGCGCGATCTGATTGTACACCATATTGCAGGCATTCATTTGGCTAAAGTTGCGCTTGCACTGCTCCTGCATAACCAAATATGACGTCGAGGGAGCTATTTCCCTCCAGGCGTTTATTTATACAAATGTTTATATTGCTCAAATCCTTTAATATTGAATTTAGATCTACCAAATTATTATAACTCTATCTGCTCTTCTAAACTTCTGAACTCAGCTGTTGCATAGTATGCAATGCATACATTAATGTTTTGGCGGGATCTATATTTTTGAAAGGAGTGAAGAAACAGTAAACTCTGTCTTACTGAATTATAAATTTTTTATTCTGATCGTCACCCTGCTCTAGAAACACGACATGTCTCTTTCTGGGATTTTCTAGTATTTTATTCGTTCGTCTGCATACCGGCCTTTAAAACAGCGCTGCCGAAAAGTGTTTCTCGACTATTGACCTCTCGCTCTCTCTCACTGCTTAGAAACGCTGTTCAGGTATCTGAGTACGCAGCCTTATAGGTGCCAAAAAACTGTATTTGGCTCACACTCGCAGTCATTTGTTAGCTAAATTTTAACGCTGGTGAGTAGGTAGCCTTAAAGAGAATCCTAAATGCAGCATTTTCCTAGTAGATCGCCTTTTCTGCATTCCGTTATTCTTGCGCAATAGTTAGAAAATGCAGCGTAGTGGACAAACACCTACGCCCAATCAAATACGTTTGAATTAATTTCTCTTTTTATAGTTTTTTGTCAAAACACAGCTGGAAATACAAGTCAGTGTGACCACTTTTGACCATTTTCTTTATTTTCTTTGGTCACACCTCTTTTAATTTAAATTTTTCATCTAAGCCATTAATAAAAAATTACATATAATTTTTACTTGACAAGTTTTTTTATATTTGTTTAATCTTTACTAGATGTGTCGCTATTTTTTGAATTAGTCTCATCGTCGCAGGAAAAGATCACAGCACGCTGTACGATCAGATTAAAGCGCAACGCCAGCGCTGCCCCATACGCGTTTTTTTAAATCCCGATAAAGTTTTGCAAAACTATATATATAGTATACTATATACGGTACTATACAATTTTGTGTAATTATATATCGATATGTTTAAAAATAATAATATCGAACAATCCTGAGCCTTTGATTACTTTAAATGATGGGAAATTATATCTTGTTCTATACCGACATTTAGGTTTTCGTTTGTATATGGATATGCCTTACCCCATGTGAATTTCAGAATAACCGTAATATATTACCTTGTGCTCTCATTTAAACACTGAACATTAAAAAATTAAAATCATCTACCACAGGTGCAGTTATAGTATTTTTTCATATTATACGTGGGAAAAGTTTCTTAAAATGGTCAATACTCTATAGCTGCGAAAGAAAACCAATTTGAATCTGAGAGCCCTATAAAGTATCTTGAAGGAACTTTACACGAGAAAAACCTAAACAAAAGTGTGAGCCGTACTGCTGTCAGATCTATATACAACAACTCGCTCCATAAAAAAATCAAAACAAAAGGGAGCCGTGCTGCTGTCAGATCTATATACAACAACTCGCTCCATAAAAAAATATCAACATATTTATGCAGTCTCCTGTTTTCACTTTCACAAGATTCTCTCGTTTTCGATAACGAAAAATCGGTGCTCCCGTTTTCACTTTCGCAAAACTTTTTCGTTTTCAAAAACGGGCAAGTTAGTCTTGTCGAAATGAAACGTAAATGCCTTTTTGTATGGTTAGTGTTCGTATTTACTTTTTAAATAACTCTTGAAAGAGTCTTTTCTGACCCCACCTCGAATTCCGGAAAATAATATTTGCCGTCGGCAACAACATTGCAATATATTGAAGGAGAAGCACCTCACTGACAATTTCATGGACTTAGCCTAGTCAACTCATCGCAGCCAACTAGTTTTACAAATACGTGCAATACACTTCTTGACTTATTCTTTGTAAATGACACTGAAAAAGTTATAATCTATATCCAGCTACCTGTATCTTTATTTTCAAAGCATGATTTAATATTTAAGGCATATACAGGCAGGCTCCGGTTTTCACTATCACAAGATTCTCTCGTTTTCGTTTTCGAAAACGAAAAATCGGTGCTCCCGTTTTCACTTTCACAAGATTTTTTCGTTTTCGAAAACGGGCAAGTTTGTCTTGTCGAAATGAAAAGTAAATGCCTTTTTCTACATCAAATCTGTTCTTAATTGCAAAAGGAAAAAAATAGTTGACTACTTGGTCTATTGATGTTCATTTCACACTATCAGTAGATCAATCTAATTCGTATTTACTTTTTAAATAATTCTTTTCTGACCCCACCTCGAATTTGGGAACCAAATATTTGCCGTCGGCAACAGCAACTTTCGTTTTGGTTGCCAGTGCTGCCGTACTGTTGTTGGAACAAAACAATTTGGTCGAAATGGTAATAATAATAAGGTTTTAATTAAAAAAAAAAGTTTTTTTTAATGTTTAAATGGAATTTTTACCAATAAAAAAAGGTTTAAAAGTCATATTATCAAAGGGTGGCAGTTCTCTTGAAACGACAAATAAACAATTTCTGCCTTTATTTGGCTTTAAAACAAACAATTAGAAAAAGTAAAGGCCTTTAAACATTCCGTTTACTTCTCAACAAACAATTCAAATGTTTGAGCAATGAAATCAATACAATATTTGGTAAATTTCTAGTATACCGGCCCCTTCCAAAAAATTAAAAAAAAAAACCATAGATAGGGTGTGCCTTAACATACATTTGGGTATAAAAATTATATTGGGGACGCTCTTAGTTTAGTCACAATAAATCTTTAAAGTTTTGCCTAATTCTCATACAAAATACAGTGGGCTGTGAAGCTTAAAATGTTTGTCAAATTGTGCTTAGCGTAAATACTATATATGTCGACACTTTGCACACTTTGAATACATTTATGCGTGAAATATAAATAAAACAACAATTTGACAACGTAAAATTCGTAGTAATTAACTTTTTAATTCCATTTTTTTTTTTTTTTTGTATTTCAATATTAAGATTATATTATATTTAAAATTATAAAGGACCTTTTGTTTAATGTCAAAAGCAAAGATTGGCTGTGCAAAATAACATAGGTTAAAAAAAAAATTATT
>VNKF01004211.1:0-13967 GCA_008044355.1 Drosophila lacteicornis
GCTGAAAGGCTGAAAGGCTGAAAAGCCGAACAGCCAAAGACCAAAGCCAGAGATCTAAACAATGTCTGGAACATGTTTCTATTGCATACGCCGAGATCGCGATACGAATTTCGACTTTGTTTAGATTGCGTCCCGTTTCTCGTCATAAACATATATATTCCGGGCCGATCTGATCCGATGGCGATCCAAGGAGCCGGCCAGCGTTTACATGCGCGTATTTATGCATATCATTAATATAAATATTTTGGCTCTGGCTTCTCGTATGCGATTTTATGAGTTTCTGTAAAGATTGTTTTTAAATGTTCGCGTTTGCTTATGTTTGGATATAAAATTACTTGTTTTTCAAGCTAAATTATAACAATAATAATTGTTTGGCTATTCTGCGCCTTGTGGTGAGCATTTATATTTTTTTCACACAGCCTCGTATATATTTATACAGACATATAATACTGCAGGTTATGGCCAGATTTTCCGCGAGTATCTGGCAAATGTATCTGGGAAAATGCCTTGATAAAAAACGTATGTCTTGAATTGAATAATATTAGATAATATTCGATGGCTTAATTCACACTTTTCGGGTTTCTTGGGAACATCTCAAGGTCTTTAATATTTTCTCAATGAAAGTATCTGGAAAATGTTTGAAGAAAGGTTTCAAATAATTTTGTAAATATTTTGCAGTTCATTTAAGGCTTGCTTTAGGCTTTTCTGGGAATTTCTGATGCTCTATGATAACTTCTCAATGAAAGTATCTGAAAAGTGTTAGGAAGAAGGTCTCAAATAATTTCTTAAATATTTTTCAGCTCATTTAAGGCTTGCTAATCGGCTTTCTTGGCAACTTCTGAAGCTCTATGATAACTTCTCAATGAAAGTATCTGAAAAGTGTTAGCAAGAAGGTCTCAAATAATTTCGTAAATATTTTTCAGCTCATTTAAGGCATGCCATTACTAATTGTTCAAGCCACAAGTAGACCACAGATTTTAATTAGTTGCTTTAATGATCACACGTTTTAATTGCACTCTGCTCTGGCGGCTCAATTTCGTTTTATGCCAATGATTTTTGGTTATTTATTGATACATGCGCGAAAGTATCTCTGCATTGAGTATATATTTTGTGACATGTTTATGATATTGACAATATTTAAGCAGTCGCTGGGCCGTTTATCGTTTTCTGTCCAACTTTTAATGGGGCGCAAATTTACAGCCGCCGAAGACCGAAACGATCCCATAATAATAATTACTCGAATTGCACTAGCACTAGATTTTCGGGAAGTACGGGCACAATTAACGACTCTTGAAATAGTGCATTAAAAATGCCACACAAATGCAATTAATTGAGAGTTGAATGGGAAATTGCAATAAAGTGGGCTTCATGCCAAATAAACCAATTTTATTTACGATTCCTCTGCAATATCGAGAGAAAAATATGCACTGGAATAGTGCCGATTGCAAAGGAAACCATTTCGAATCTGTTACCCATTTCGTCGGCCTGTTGAATGTCCATTGTCCGTAGTGTGTCGTGTGCGACATTTGTTGGCACGAAATGTGCAACAAATAAACACCGCCGACCCGACCGACAACAACGAGATCGGAGGAGGAAACAAAACCGCAAACCAGTTGGCCGGGAGCCAGAAATTAGCCATCTAGCGTAGAGGAGCAGCCAAGGGGCCAGGGTGGAGGCCAGTTCCCTTCGAAGGGCTTCCTTGCAGTTTCCTAATTTATTTGTAATTTTTACATTATTTATAGTTCAAATAAAGGAGAGCGCTTAAAGTTGGTCGAAACTTCAAATGGGATTACAATTCCGGCTAGGGGTGGCAGAAAATATCGATATATCGATGCTGTATCGATAATTTATGTGTGCAATTATCGGACCAATAAAAAAATATTTAAGAAATTATTCAATATTTAAATGTATAAAAAATATAAAATGTAAGAAAGACAAAATTTTTAAATACTATTTATTTATACTTTAACCTTAAAGGCAATGATTTTCAATATTTAAAATTTTAAAAGAAAAACTACGATATTTTTATAATAGCGAACTTTTCTCCCGATATATGTCCATATGTACATACATCTCTAATACTCCCTTGTTCGATTTAACCTGGAATTAAATTCGTTCAAAGTTAGTCTGCGCCCCTGTGGTTTTTCCCCCCAAAGATCGAAGTGGATGTGTTGTGTGTTTTTCTGCCACTTGCAAGTTGCACAAGCTGCAAGTCTCTGGGTATCCTTGCATTTCCCCCGAAACCCAAACGTATTGCGGCTCCGGCTTCCTTGCAACTCGAAAATAGCTAAGCAGATGGCAGGGCAAATAAATCAAATGAATTGCATTTGTGGCAAATGGAAAAGGGCTGTTCAGGCTGCAGGGAGATGATAGTAAGTAAGTGAGCTGAGATTCCAGGCCACGTCTTTGCCCGTATTTGCTGAGCACTTGCACTTGTGTGTACTTTCCAACACTTAATTAGCTGGCGGGTTTTTTGTGCCAGCTTACTTTTTCAGAGCCTGTTGAGCTTTTAGAAAGGTATTAAATTACAAATAGTATATGTGTATATTTAATAAATAAAATTAAGGGCTTAAGGGTTTCTTACAATTAATTTGTTTCAAGTAGAGCAACACTGGTATTTATATATATTTTTTTGCCTTAAGTTTTCTACTCTAAATCCCAATTTATTCGCATGGCTACACTTTCGAATTCCATCAAGTTAAGCTTCCCATCGAGTTACAATTCATTTGCGTGCACTCTTCTTCAATTTGTCCAACACTGGCTGAGGCACAAGCTGCGCAAATTGCATTTTGTTCAGCATTTTCCAGCACTCAAATTGCCATCCATGCATTTGAAGCAACCAAACAAATTTGATTCCATTGACAGTTACATGACAGCCGTTGTGGGTGTCGGAGGTTGGAAAAAAAAAAAATCAACCCACACCCACCAAAACACACCCATCCCATCCCCCACTTCCCCCCTTTCGCCACCCATCCAGCATTACACTCTGCTTTGGCACATTGCCTTGGTTTTTCCCTCATTGCAGTCTCGCATACAATAAAATGATTTACGAGATGATGTGTGAAAAAGAAGCAATGGAAAATAAAGCGAAAATTTGTCAAAAACACACATTCAGGGAGGAAAATGGTTGATATTTTCTTTTGAACAGAAGCATGAGAGGAGTAAGCTGTTTTTTCTTGTCAAAAATGAAACAATAACAGTAAGTGAAGAGGTAACAAGTTTTTTTTAAAGGAATTCTAATTTCGTAGAAGTATGAAAACTATTATATCCTGAAGCTTTCATCAAAAGAAGAGTGGAACAATTTATGGAAGTTAATATGCCACGAACTGATTGATTAACCTTATAACTTTTTTGCAATTTACAGCTTCTGGGGAGCTAACTGTCAACGTCATTACCATCATCAACACCAGTGCCAATAATAATAATAACAATAATAGTAGTAACAATAACAATAGTAACAATAACAACAGCAACAGCACCACCAACAATAATCACCACAACGGCAGCACCGAGCCGGAAACGGAAGTCCAGGAACCAGGGGAACTGCAACAGCTGCAGGTACAGCATCTGCCGGTGCCGAACTTCGTGACCATTCCCCTGCTGGAACGGCGTCGTCGCAGTCGAAGTCACAGCCGCAGTCACTGTCGCATCGCCCCGCTGCCGCCGATAATTTGCCTGCAGAACGGACCGCATCCCGAAGACCTCGCCCACCTCTCACGTTCCCGATCCTGCTTCCTGCGCGTCCGCAAGACCGTCGCCAAACGTGAGTTATTTAAAAATTACATAAGCTGTAATTGCCAACATATTCTAGCCTTAAAATAATCGGAGCTAGGACTGTTTTGAACGGAAGTCCGATATAAATATCGCTCTCCATTTCATATTCAAAAATATCGCATTTATCGTTGAAATACCTGTGATATTCAAAAAAGAAATGTCAGAACAATTTAATTTAATTGATTTCTCTTCTTGCAATTTGTTTTGTTTTTATTGATCCGATAGATCAAACGGAATATCGATTTGTGGTCATACATCGCAACGCTAAGACATCGATTTATATATCGGCATTCGTGTTAAATATTTATCGTTGAAATATTTATATTATCGAAAAGAAATTTGAACAATTTTATTTAACTTTAGGTATTGTTATTGGTCCGATATATCAAACAGAATATGGATTTATGGCAACGTTAAAAAATCTATTTTTATATAGGCATTTGCATTAAATATTGATTTATTATCGATATATCGATATTTAGGAACTTAACCAAAGTATTCTAATGAATTAGGCTGGCTCTCTACAGCAACAATATATCATAACTCCCCCAATTGGTGAAGTATTTTTTTGGGGACTAGACTAGCTAGTTTTTCAAGTTTATTATACAGTCTTGTTTCATTTTAAAGCGGGCTTACACCTGACTTTTCACTCTCGCGCTAACACGCTCAGTCAGCACGCGCCACTTAATCTCATGGCTTGTCCCGAAAAAAAGAAACGTATTTATGTTGCCCGAAAACTGCATTTCCATTTAACCCTTTCAGCGTCTATTTTCATTTGCCTCAATCTCCGCCGACCCCCGTTCGAGTCCCATTTTCTCTCCATCTGGCCCTTGCCCCATACTTTGAGTCTGTGTCAGCGATTTTAATTGAATTGCTGCGATTTCCCTAGCGTTGTTGTTAACCCTTTGGCTGTCTCTCTTAAATTGTTTTCGTGTTTTTTATTTCATTTTTTGTTCACCCCGCTTGTCGCCTGTTTTTCTCTTCCACAGTTTTTGGCAAAATCATGGGCAGCAATAATCCCAGCGAAGCGGATCGATACGACTATTATGACTGTGAGTAAAATGCAAACTCATTTCCATATCATATTTTCCTCACCTATTTTCTCAATTTTTTTACGGCTCCAATGCCTGTATTAAGTATGCAATTTTTTGTAAGAATTTTCTTTGTTTCGATTTAAATTCGGGATGGGGGTGGAATGGAAATCTGTCAGTCATTAAGCGTCAAGTGCGCAATTGACGGGAGATAAATGGATACTTATAAGTGCTCTTTATGTGCGTTCTGCTGATTGATCCGTATATATCTGACAATATCTGAGACTGTACTGGACGGACAAGGATTCGGGGAATCCCATAAATTATCGGCCAACTCGCTAATCAAACATCTCTTGCATTTTAATGTCAGAAATTAACAGTTTAATTTCCACCGATTGCGTGAGTGATTAATAATATGTATTCACAGTGCACTGTTCTGATTAATTAATATTTAATTAATCTTTGGCATTGTTGGGGTATTTAATCAGGCTTGAATTGGCTTCAATCCTTTAATTGCAATATCACATAATGAGAATGATAATATGGGTTAATAATTCAGTGCGAGGCTTGAAAGTAAAGAAAAGAACGTTGCTTTATTATGAGGTTTGATTTTAAAATTAAAGTATAATAATTTACACGTTCTAGTTTCAATATATAATACAACTAGAAAATATATTCCTTATATTTATTTTTCAGTATACTCATACTGGATTTTTAATCATATTTTTAATTATCAAAAAGAGTTTTAGGCCCTTCATTAATATTTATTTATATTCAATCCTAAAGCGACAAGGCTTAATATATTTTCAGCAACGCCAAGTCAATGCAATATTGGCGAATAATTAATTAATTGGATTATTTCGGCGGTACTTGGTGCGAAATTGAATGAAATCGAAGCACCCTCCTGAACATCAGAACATCAGACTTAAAATGTATATTAATTCGGCTTTCGGCTGCCACAGCCAAAAAGGGGTTTGTTGATTCATTTCTGGTGAGCGAGAGCGCTCTTGCTCTTTGACATTTGTCACCGTCCTCGCACAAGTATGCAATAGATTTCATTTCGCTTGAGGTGCAGCGGAAAATGCCAAATATTTGGCTCCGAGGTTTTGCCAAAATGAGTGGAAATTGAAGAAAATCACAGCTTTGAGAGAGACCGAGTCGATCCCGTTGTGTGTCTGTGGCAAAGCTTTCACTGTGGTTGCTTTTCCGTGCGGTTTTTAGAGTTCGATGGGTTTTATCAAGCATACGCCCCATGGGCAAAGGGAACTTATTGGGTTTAATGCAAGCAGATAAAGGGATTTAAATTTAGAGTTTTGAATTTAGTTTTGTTTTATTTTCACCGCTTTAGAATTGTTTATAAACTACATTTTATAATTGTCTAATGGGAATGGGATTAAAGTATGTAGTCATTATATAATTACCACAGATTTCTTTTATTACCACAAACATGTTTTTTACTTTTAGAATTAAATTAAAGAAATGTTTTTTTAATAAAATCTAAAGTAGTAAAAAACATTTATAATATTTATAATCATTTTCCTTACTCTCAATGTGTATATTTATACTTATATATTTGTTCTTTTATTTGAACCAGCTCCCCTATTTATTCATTCAATTTATTGACAAAGTTTCTGCTCAAAAAAGTGAAAACTTTGAGTCGAAACTTTTTGGTCGTTATACACAGCAGATGCTGAAATCGCAGCCAATTCGATTTAGGGAGGTTTAACTGTATAAGCAATATATTAACATACTTTTAGTTTGTTTGCCAAAAAAAAAAAAACGAAAAAAAAGGAAACAGAGAGAGGAAGAGAGTGACTGAGAGGAAAGGCATTAATCCATCAAAATATTTACTTCTCTTCGATTCTTTTCGCATCATCTCTCTCGCTGTGTGAGTTCTCCTTGCCTTTGGTTGCCTTCTTGCTGCCTCCATTTTCATCGCACTCTCTCCTTTGTGCCTTTCTCCATCTTCATCAGCCTCTCTGTGGGTGTGTGTGTGTGTGTGCGTGTGCGTGTGGAGTGTGGAGTGTCTGTGTGTGGCACTTCAAATTGCGGCAAGTGAAAGCTATAGCAGAAAATCAATAAGACACCAGAGACACCGAAAGCGGAGGAGTTGCCAAACACCGGGGAATTCGATGCACAGAAAAAAACAAAAATTGAGGTGTTTGCTTAAAATGGGTTTAGAAGCATAACTACAGTTAAAAAAATTAATATTAAATATTAACTTAGATTAATTAAAAAAAAATTAAATATAATTTATTTCCATAAATTCACACTTGGTCTCTCTTGGTTTTCCCTGTGCATAATTCGAGGGAAGACAGAGGAGTCTAGTGGCGGGAATATATATAGGGAAGCCTCGCTCCTCGCTGGGAGGACGAATTCGAATGGTTACACGGGGTGGTTTCCCAGGGCATAAGTAGTATTTATGTTGGTATCTAAATATCTACACTCATCTGTCAAATATCACGTTTCCTGTTTACACTTCTGCTGCCTTCAATATGCCCAGGGATTCCACCAGGTCCCCCCTTTCGCTTTCCTCTCCTTTCCTTTCCTTTCCCACCTTGTCGTCGTCCCGCAGCCTTTGTTTTTGCTCTGGCTCTGGCTCTTGTTTCTGCTCAGTGTTTGTATTTGGCATGTTGAGTGTTGAGTGGCATTTGCCATTCTTACTCTCACTTTTCTGGCTAGTGTTTTTCCTGCTTTTGTTGCTGCCAAATGCAAACAGCAAAAAAACAGCAGCTGAGCAGCAACAATAACAAAAAACCAAAAACAAGCTGACGAAGCCGCAACCCAGGCACAAAAGTTGGAGAAATATATATTATTTTAATATTTTTGTGGGCTAGCTCACTTTGGATACCATTTAATATAAATAAGCCCCAAAAATATGCAAGTATTGATGTTTATTTACACAAATATCAATTATATTTTTAGGGAAATATGCTTGCCGCCAAATGTTCTAATTTCTTGGAGGAAAATCTATTTAATAATTTCGTTTAATTACATAGGAAATTTAGGATATATAAAGTAAAATACTATTTTAATGGAATTCTTATAACGTGGTATGCATGAAATACCAAAATATGTATTTTTAGATAGTATTTTTACTACCATTAATACCAGACGGCGTGCCCTTCTCTGCGCTTCTTCCGTTTCTCTTCCCTTCTTTTAACTTAATTACCTGGAGCATCTTCAGCAAACAAAAACAAAAATAAAAAAATAATTAAAATTTAATATATTTTGTAGAATAAGTACAACTAGGAATAGTAATGAAAGTTCATTAAATTATAATAATTTTTATAGGGCTGAATAATTATGCAAACGTTTCTAATTAATCAAATATAAATAGTATTGGGCCTTGCTATTTATTCCAGCTAACGCAAATACCGTAAATATCGTAAATACCAAAGCGCGTGCCCTTCTCTGTGCTTCTCAAATACCGAAAATACCGTAAATACCAAACCGCGTGCCTTTCTCTGCGCTTCTCAAATTCGCCACCTAAGCTACTTCCCGTTCTCTTGCTCCATTTCCACCAAATGACTTGGCACTTAATTGATTCGTGTGCGCCAAATGAGGGACAGGGGGACACTTGAATGGTTTATAATTCCCAGCTGGTCCCTGAATTACTGACTGCAATTGATTCGGTTCGGCTGCCCCCTTGGAGCTATCATCAGTGGAGCTCATTTACATGCGAATTTGCCAAATGTCATTTGGATATTTTGACAGTCGAAGGCAGTTCAAGTGAGCATGCGAAAACAATCCTCGCCAAAGAGCCATATGTTTGCCCAGGCAGGGTGGGGATTGGTATCAAGATTGGAATTGGGTGTTTTCCTTTCTCTCTTATTCTCCCATTTTGACCCTCTTCAAGTGCCAAGAAAATGCTGGCCCAAACAACAAGACTTTGGTGTTCTTTTCTAAGGAAAAATACTCTGAATATTTTATTTCTGAAAAAAATACAACAAATAAATTCATTATCATCAGATAATGCCTGTATTTAAATGCTTTCCATATTGATTATTTTATAATATCGTTTTCAGGTGAAGTCCTTAAAGTTTTTCTTTGGTAATTACGTTTAATTGGAATGAATATTTAATTATTACCCACAGCTGCAGTCTAACTTGTAAATTCCTAAACAATTATCTTGCAATTAGAATACATAAACATTATAGATCCTTCGACTTTAGGCTGTATGAAGTATTGAACAGAAAATAAAACGAAAGGATTTTTAACACAATTATTCACTTAAGATAGCCAGTAAAAAATGTTGATTAGAGCAATGAGTTATACAAAATCGGAAACAAATGTATACGTTCTTAGTTTGTTTATGTATTCTTTGTGTTCGCTATTTGAATTATTTTTTAGAACATAAGTTCCATTAAATGGATATCGAAGCCTGATTTAGGTCTTTGACATTATATTTTACTAGTTTTTTTGCCTAAAATCGTGTCTGAATTTACTTTTCTTAAATACATTTCATAATAAAATGTTTCTTAAATAAAGCAAAGTTCAAAAATAACAATAATTCTAATAAATATGTATAAACCTTTAAAAGTCCATCATATTTCTTAAGTCAAAGTTACATACTTTTAATATGTAATTATATTTACATTGATTTTATTGTTTTATTGGCAACAGCTGCTGGGAGCTGGGAGCCGTTCAAATATACTTTTTTTTTGGCACCCTGACAATGGGATAATGAGTGCCTCGGTACCTACCCCAACTCCGTGGAATCCAATCCAATGGCAGGCCCAATCCATTGCGATTTCCCAGCTCGCTGCTCGCTGCTCGCCTGAGTTGCCAAGCAACAGGTAGGCCCACATTTTGGCCAAGGAAGGCGACTCTCTCTCTCGCCGTCGTCGTCGTCTCTCCTCTCAGTTTGGGCCCAGAGATGCAGCAGGGGGCAGAGGGAGGGGAGCCGAACCTTCAGATTCGCTTTCTTTCGTTCGCTGCGTCACAAGGGAAATTCCGTGCGCCATGAGAATTTCCCAGCGCGCCGCGGCACATCTCGCATGCGATAAATCGGTGTTCAGGCGGGCGGGAAACCGAAAACCGAAACCGAAACAGAAACACTTGCCGCCCGACCGCCTCTCCTGTCGCCTCAGTTCGCTTCGCTTTCGGGCCTCGTCCATCGCCAGCTCGCTGCTTCCACGCCGATTCTGATTTCAGTTCTCGTTCAGCTTTGCCGACGGCACGACGTGCTCCTTCACTAGCGAAAAGCCTGGGAAAACAGGGAAACCGTTTGGGGAAAATTTCTCGTCATCTGGTTCGGTCCAAAAACAAACACAGCGAACGCTTTCGAAATTCTCGAGAAAAACTGTTAAGAAACTGTGAAAAACGTTATCAAAAAAAAAACATTTCTTAATCAAAAAGTTCATAAAAAATAAACTTGCAAGTTTGAAAAATAACAAGTTAAAATATATCTAAAAAATAAACGCATCCGTGAAGTGAGTTAATCTGGTAATTTGATTTTGGTATTCTTTTTTTTTCGGTGTTTCTTGCAAACTGCAAAAGTGATTAATTAATTTTTTTTCGAGTGCCCAGAACACGCACACACTCAATTTGTAAACTGAAAGTGTGCTAAAAACATTGATCTTAAATAGCGTAAATAAATCAAAATAGAGTCTTAAACAAAATTGATTGAGAGTCGCATTAAAAAATGCTCTAATATTTTTGATATAAAACCTGTGCGAATTCTTCAAACATTTTTTTTGAAATTGTTTTGGTGCTGCGAATGCTTGGTTTATTTTTTCGTTTATTCAGATCATAATACAACGTCTTTAAAATGATTTTTATATGCTTTCAAATGCTCTCTGATATTGTTGGAAGTTTTTTTTTTTAAATGTGTAAGCTGTTTTGATTTGGCTAATAAAGAGTTGTTGCTTTTTTAAATATTTGAAAAGTTGATTACGAATTTCTCAAAAGTTGAGTTACGAAATGCCATTGATAAGAGTTCAAATTTTTGTGCTGAAAATTAAAACCTAAAAAAAGAGTTATTGCTGAGTTTGAGTTTAAAAAATATTAAAAACAAACCCGTGACAACTTAGTAATCCCAGAAATAGTTATATTTTTTCGCCCCTGTGAAAATTGCCCTGATTTATTTCTAAATGGGCTTAAATACATGGCCCAGCAAATAGGGCCCGAAAAACCCTTTCGCTGGGGAATCGGTTTGATGGCAAATTAAATAGTGTAAGCCCGTTCAGCAGCCAAATCGGCTTAACACCTGGCCGCAATCAGACAGCATCAGCTCAGCGGCTGTGGGAATGCTCCATGGCTCAATCCGCCTGTTGTTTGCCCCCCGAATGAAACCATTCGGGCTTAAAGTGTTCATTCCCCAAATGTTTGAGTCGCACCTCGGCCGGCGCCTCGCTTTTCCCTCGATTTGGCCCATGATTTTTCCCCGAATTCCCGTCGCTGCTGCATGTGTGCTCCCCGGAGATTTGCTTTGTTCGACAAACAAAAAACTAAGCCTGTGCCAGTGCCAGTGCCAGTGCCAGTGCCTGGGCGAATCGTTGTTGCTAAATTAATTGCGAATGCTTGCCGGGCATCAGGCCATTAGGATGGTCAAGGGATTAGGTGCGACATATACCCTGTAATGGAGCAGGATTACTTTTTAGAGAATTTCTATAGGAAAATTGAGAGAAGTAAATAAGTGAAATTTAATTATAGGCGTGCTTTTTAAGGGATTAGTTTGAGTGGTATGATGAAGTTATATTTGTATATAGTTATAGATAGTTGCAGAGAATGTACAGATTATAAATGTATATTTTTTTTGAGTTACAGACAGCTAAAAATTTATATTTAACTTAATGTATTTTGTTCTTCCTTTATTAGTTCAATCTTTATTGATTTTTTCATTCTAAGATTTAAAGTAATATATTAAAATATACCATTTTTTTTATTTTCGAATTTTATAAAGCCTTTTTCGACATTTATTTTTAATGCCACAAAGAAATAAATGTGATTAATGGTTTGTATATAACTCGAACACAAAATAATAAACTTTATAGACAAGAAAATATTTAAATATTGAACTCTAACTTGACAGATCAAATATGTAGCTCAATTATGAACATAAATATTAGATTTTTATTATCATTATCAATACTATTCATATTATATATAAAAGGGTAGGGTTTCCTTACTCTTTTCCTTGTGATGGCTCATTTGGAACCCTCTACTGACCACATAAAGATGAAACTTATAGGTAATGATTACTGAGAGATAAAGGAATAATGTGGTTTTGCTAATCTCTTAAATATATATGGTAAAAGTGCCACTCGCCTGGCCCGAAAGTATGCAATGGCACTCGCACAAAACGCAATTTTCTCTCCTCGGGTCCGAGTAGGGCATAAAACACGCGCCAGCCCCGCCTCCACCGCCTTTGCCGCCTCGAAAAGCATTTCTAATTGTCTCCGCATGGGTCCCTCCTTCGACCCCCAGGCCTTAACCCCACACTGCCCCGCGCCATTCCCGTTCACTTGTTAAATATTTAAGCTGCTTGGGCGCTTTAGTTTCAATTTTTAATTAAAAAACAAAACAAAGCCGAAAACAAAAACGAAAACCGAGCAAAACCAAAGCAAAACAAAACGCAGGAGAAGAGCAGGAAAATTCCCCAAAAAAAAAATGACTGGGTTCCCGAGGAAAAAGCGTGGAAAAGGAAAAAGAAAACACAGTTTGAAGCACTTAATTGCATTTGGCGTGTGTTTAACTTGCAGCTGCCGTCGCATAATTATAAAAATGTTGCCCATACGCCGTGTGTGCGCTGGAGCATTTTGAGCGCATTTCATTTGGCCAGCTGCAACGCTGCAGGGCCAGGGGAAACCTTTTCGGGCATTAGAAATATTACACATACGCCGCTTGGGCCGCAGCTGCGGTGCAATAGTGAGCCGGGAAAATGTTTATGAAAATTGCAGCATTAAAGGCAATGCCAGGGAACGAGATATTACACGACATAAAGTCCAGCGTAATTGCTGGCATTTACAGGACAGATTTATATGAAATTTAAGGCTTAAGTTAAAGGCTTAGGTTGGATGGAGAGTGAGAGAGTAATAAATATTCGCTGTAATCAGCTCCTTTTAACTGATAGTAAATAGTTTTGTACAGTTACAGTATGAACTAATTCGAATTTAAATTAATTACTGAAATTTAGAAAGCAGCTCTTCTTTTCAATTTTCCAAAACTCCTACCAATTTCAGGATAGCTTCATTTATCTTTAATCAGGTAATGCAAGCAAGAACACAGTTCAAACATTTGGTTACTTTACAGTGTGTGTTTTTGGGCAGGGAGACACATTCAATTTTCCCTCAACTCTGTTGGCTTTCCATCATCGCCGAGATTTTCAAGCCTTGCTTTGGGTTTCCCTTGAATTTCCCATTTTCTTTTCACCGCGACTCTCGTCCAACTTTCGACTGAAGCTAATGCAAATCCGATTGGCTCAAAGGCGACATTCGGCCGCTGGTCCAAAGAGAAAAAAATGGAAAAAATCCCTCAAAGGAGGAGGGACACACGACTTTCGGGGCTCACTGTTCATGTAATCGATAAACATTATTTGTTGATTTTCGTAATGTGTTTAAAGCGTCATGCGAAAACACAAATCGGCGAAAAGATATTACATAGACAGAGAGAACGACACTCATTCACTTTTCGAATCTCGCTCCAATTTTCATTCATGGGAAATTTTTGTTTTAACCATTTCGACCGTTTTTCATCGTTTTTATGGCGTAAACAGAAAAGGCTTTTTCGTTTCGTTTGAAAAATGCAAATGCAGGCGCTGAAATTGGAAATTAAATTAAAATCGCTTTGATTATTCTTAGCGCTTGTAATTTGCGTGTAATTCCACGGCAATTTATGGGCACAGATACTTATTGTTATTATTATTACAGTTTCTCTCGCGGTGCAGATCGATGCCGGCAATGACAGCCGCTAAGCAGAGTAGCAATTTCCTGGAAATCATTTAACTAACATTGTATTATTTTTCTTGGTCATAGAGGGGGTTTTTCAGAACAAAAGGTACGGAGGAAGTCAGCTTAATAAATAAATAATTTCTTTTGTTTAATGCAAATATTTGAAATTAATATTAAATGCATTATTAGAAAGAAAAAATCCTCTGTATTATTTAATTAATGAATTACTTTTTTATAAAAAGTGTTCGTAGTGTTACCAAAGCTTTGA
>VNKF01004214.1:0-113968 GCA_008044355.1 Drosophila lacteicornis
TTTTGACTGGCCAAAACGTCGAATTGATGGGTCATCCGCCGTACAGTCCTGACTTGGCACCAAATGACTTCTTTTTATTCCCTCACATCAAGAAGAAAATGCGTGGTCAACGATTTTCGTCGCCAGAAGATGCTGTTGAAGCATTCAAAAACCATGTTTTTGAGGTGTGTCAATCAGAGTGGAAAAAGTGCTTCGAAAATTGGTTTGAGCGCATGCAAAAGTGTGTAAATCTTGATGGAGAATATTTTGAAAAACAATAAAACTATTTTCCTTAATAAATATTCGTATTTTCATTATTAGGCCAGAAATATATGTAGCAGCCCACGTACCTTGTTTTCTAAGGAATACGTGGAGAAATATTTATGAAAGAAAATATGATTAAGAGAATTTATAGATAAAGAAAAATATTATCAAAAGAAATTAAAATTAAGGCAAAATAATAATGATGGAATATATTAATAAAGAAAAATGCTAGTCAAAGAAATATTATTGATGGGAAATATTTTTACATAAAAATATGATTAAATGGAATTACAAATAAAGATAAATATTCTTAAAGGAAATTATATTTAAAGAAAAGTATTTTTAAAGGAATTTGCAAATAAAGATAAAGGTTTTAGTAATTAATAAGACAAATGCAGAAATTATTCTTGGTTATTTTTCTATTTTATATTTATAATTTTATTAAAAAATTTCTTTAATTCCTTTAAACTCTATTAAATTTCAAACCAAAAGAAACTCCCACTCAGCTTCAAGTTTCCTTAACAAATTTAAACTTAAATTAACTCAACAAAGACCTTTACCTTTGCCCCCGAAAAACTTGGCTGACCTTTGACAGCAATTTGTGGCAGTAATTTGTCCTTCCAATCAAAGCCAACTCATTTGGCCTAGGCCAAAAACTTAACCTTGGGCTTCGGCAACCCTTCCTTCCTCCCCCAACCCAAGCTCCGTCCACCTGCAGCTCCTGATCCTGCCGGAGGCCGAAGACAAATGTGCTTGTCAAATATGATTTTAATAACACTCCGTAACCCACTCTGGAGCTGGAGCTGGAGCTGGTGCTGGTGCTGGCTGTGCCCACCTGGCCCCGAATCGCTCCTTTACCTTCTGCTTGAATATATCCTTCTACCACTACTACTGCTGCGGCTCCTCCTGGCCAGCTAATCCGAGAGGAGGTCGGTCCGCAGGTCTCCTGCCTAAAATTATGCAATACCCGGGCTTTAAAGTAGATTACACGAAATTTGCACACGAAGGCACAAAAGCCCACGACGGGCATTAATCACAGGCCCCCGGTGTTGTGTGTGTGTATGTGTGTGTGTGCTTGCTTTTAAATAGCCGGCCACGCCCACTGCAGCCAGGATCTGGCAAGGAGCAGCCCAGGAATAGGAGCAGCAGCGGCGGCAAATAAATTGCCAACGTGCCGGAATGCAACGAAACCCTTTGGGTTTACGAGATTTTTCCATATTGCTTTCGGAGCACGCTCCTCCTATTTTCTATTTTTTTTTTTTTTTTTCGAGAACTGGTTACTTTGCCTCCTCCCCCAAGAGAGCGGGAAAAAATAGAAAGAAGAGGAAAATTAAATAAAATAAACAACGGAAACATAGGCGAAAAATTAGCATAATTTTTCAATTGTCCTTTTGGCAAGCGGCGCCGCGAAGTTTCTCAGGTTTCGCGGATGGGCCCACCTTTGGCTCTTTTTGTTATTTTTAAACTATTTCGATTTGGAGAAATTCTGGCTTAAATTTCAAATTGTTAATATATTTTTTTTTGGTTTTTAAGACATTACTAGAAGGAAATATGAATATTTCTTTTACTCCTTTACCCTAAAAGTATTTATACAAATTTTACACAATGTATTTAGGTGAACTTTCTCAATTATCTTAAATTTCTTAAAACTATAATTATTAATCCTCTTTGGTTTAAGCGCTTCCATATATTTGTAGTGACCTATATAAATGCCACAAATTATTTAGTTGCTCACTTGTCCCCTTTTTCTCTAATTAAATTCCCTGAATTTATATATCTTGCTTCCATTCTTATTTTTATTATTTCCTTATTTTTTAATAACCCCTCCACTTTGATATTTTCCTCCCAAATTGAAGCAGTCTTCGCTGCTACCCAGGAATTATTTCTCTTTACAAATTCCCCTTTTTTCTTCGCCTACACCAGAGGCATTGCTTCGTATATTGCTTCCATTGCCGCCTTCTCTTTGGTTTTTTTTAAACATTTCTTTTTCTGTCTTTTTATGATTTCTTGCAACACACACACACAACCCTACAAAAGCGCTCCCTCTTTTGGCCTTCGGGTCCTTGCCATCCCGACTCTCCAAATATTTTTCTTAAGCTCAAAGTGAAATGGCATAAATCATGTTCAATATTATTTCGCTTTTTATCCGTTCCGTTTTGGATGTTCGATGCGATGCGATGCGATTCGATTGGAGTCTCGTTTTGAGGTGGCCCCCGGGGTTAAATGATTTCATTTTGTGCGAGATGACAACCCTGGCAGGAGCAGGAGCTGAAACTTGTTGCCCCGTTGATTTGATTTTATTGGCAGTATGGAATATGACGAAGAGATCCCGCTCTCGCCTTCATGGCCTTCGTGGCCCTGTCCTCGGCAAAAGAAATTGCTTTTGCGGTGGGTCCATCGTAATTACCCAAAAATGCCGCAGGTCCTTCCTTCCTTCCTGCCCGGGCTTCAGCCTCCGCTCCTGGCACTTGGCATTCACCGAATTACGAGCTGGCATTTAAGCAATACAACTAATTTGTGTTTAAATTCCATTAGCTGCCCAAAATATTCGCAGCGGGAGTGATTGGATTCGTTGTTGTGAGTCCAGGACCTCCCCCGGGGATGGGCAGCGATGAGCGAAGAGTGGTGAAAATCAATCAGCAAGTGCCATCACGCACAGTGATGAATAGTCGGAACAGGCCAGGAGATGGCCTCGGGGCCAATGCGAATCCTCCGCGAAATCTGTTCCAGCTTTTTGGCCTTTGATTTCTTTGGCCGGAGGGGTGTGGCTGTGGCTTCCTTTCGGTGGGAAATGCTTCAAAGACTTTAACACGAAGTATGGTCACACTCACATTTTTAAAGAAATTACATTTTAAAGGCAATAAGAAAGTTGAAGTTCATTTGTTTTGAATTTAAATTAAATATGTATATTTATTTATAAGTAAACTTTGTTATAAACCTGGTTGAATAATTTATTTTTAATTGTCTGTGATGGTGGCTACCCTTACTGAAAAGAAAATATATTTTAAATGCAATAAGAAAGTTGAAATACATTCGTTTTGAACCTTTATTAAATATATATCTTTGTTTATAACTAAAGTTTGTTATAACCCTTGTTGAATACTTTATTTTTAAGTATCAGTAATAGTGACTACCTTTTCTTATATCGAAACCCTTTCCGATATGAGAATTTTGCACCCATCCAAGCAGGCCCTGGACTTTGCAAATCCGACAGCTGTCACCGCTCCTATTGTAGATCTCTCATTACAACGTTTTTTTGCCAGCCGAGAAGTCACAAAACCAGAAAAAAAAACAGCAGCAGATTTTTATAGAACATTTTTATAAAAATTGTGTTCGTTGTCGTAAGTTTTTCAACCGCAAAAACATTTCGTGTTCGGCCTGAGAATATAGGTAAGTCAAATGTATAATCGAATCTGCAAGCCAATTTTGTGAGGCCCGCGAGGCATGTGCGTACAAATTCCGGATATTAATTGTCGAGCTCTTGAGAAATAATTGCAATTCCCCGCTACACTATCTGTGTGTGTGTATGTGGTGGGTGTGTGCTGGGTGTGCACTTGCACAAATTGGTGTTTCTAATGATTTCTTCTTAAGAGGCCATAATCGTCGCTCTTGTGGTTTTTTTCAACTCTGTGTGTGTGTGTGCATGTGTCTTTTTTTTTCCTTGCTGAGTCACCAGAAGTGTCAATCTAAATTTAATTTTAATTTGTTCCTGTCTGCCAGTCTGTTGCTATGGAAATTAGTCTCTAATCCTTAATCCGCGGAAACTTCTGGAAAAACAAAAAATCATAATTGTTTCCTTTAAAGAGATCTGTTCGTGTAGACTTGTATTAATTATTTAAGTCCCAAAAAAGTCGCACAACTTTCTTGTATGTATTTATAATTATATCAAATATATTACATTTATATTTAGCTGTATCTTTTAGCCTAGCTTTCTTCTTTGAAAATTTCTAAATTAGAAAAAAAGGGCAAATATTTTGATTCATTTAAGTATGTATGTCTTGTTTTTTCTTGCTGAGTCACCAGACTTGTCAAAATCTAGTTAAATTGTTTTTTTGTCTGTCTGTCTGTTGCTATGGAAACTAGTCTCTAATTTGTAATCCGTGGGAACTTCTGGAAAATATAAATCAATATTGATTCTTTTAATGAGATCTTTTTGTGTAGACTTGAATTATTTATATATTATTGAGTTTTTTTATAACGATGTGTTAATAAGTCACAAAACCGCACAACTTTATTATATATATTTAATAATATATAAAATATATTATATGTATGTATATTTAGCTGCATCTTGGAGCCTAGCTTTCTTCTTGTACATTTCTAAATTAGAAAAAAGGGCAGAGATTTTGATTTATTTAAAGATGTAATTTTTGTATGTAACCTTTATTTTATTTTTATGGAACCCCTGAAACTTACTTGTATTAGTATTTTTTTTTTCCTACAAATAGTAGCCTTTGAACTAGCTGTCAAAAAATAAATCCTTGTCATCCTACCTACACTTCCCCACACACGTACAAATAGTTAGAAATATTTTTTTCTTTTGTAAAAAAAATAAAACGCACATCGGAGTCGTTTATAAAATTATATTTTCGGGCTAGCAATGAGGGAACAAATCGGGGTTGAGCAACCCCTAGACCTCGACAAGATCAAGTGGCACCAGATTATGGAAGGCCTGGAGCACGAGACCTTTGCCAGCGAGCCCGAACGTCAAGAGCGCCGGCGCACCGTCCAGGCGGCTCTCAGGAGCCTGATGCCATGGAATGATGCGGATTTCTCGAGGATTAATGTACCCAGCACACATCCCTGCGACTGCCGGACGGCGGAGGAGTGGGAGCAGATGCTGGCGCGAAATTTGGGGGCCACGGTCAGGATCTGCATAGGGACGGCCACCTTCTGGTGCATTCCCCAGCTGCTCCGGATGCATTGTTCCTACTTTTCCCAGGAACTCAAAACGGAGAACCACTTTCTTGCCGGCCAGGATCTGTGGGCCACGGGCTTTCGGGCTGCCTACGACTGGATGCGACTGCAGGCGCCGCTCGACGAGAACTCGCCGCCGGCCAGGATTGTGGAGCTGCTCCACACCGCCCAGCAGCTGGGCATGGACAAGTTGGAGCTGCTGTGCCACAGCTACCTCTGCTCGGATCGCTTCAGCGAGAAGGCCGCCTACGAGGTGTACTTGAGGGCTCGTCCGTATCCGGAGTTCCATTCGCTGCGCCAGCTGATGCTGCAGCGGATTGGCTTCCACTTCCTGGCCGTGGTCGGCAGCTACGAGTACCTGGAGATGCCCGCCGATGACCTGCAGGCGATGCTGCAGGAGGACAGTCTGGGCGTGAACTCCGAGGTGGAGGTGCTCTACGGGCTCATGCGCTGGATGGCCACCGATACGGCGAAGCGGGCAAAGCTCCTTCCCAGACTTTTGAGGTGCGTACGCTTCACCCGGGTGCCAATGTCTCTCCTCTGCCGCTTCAGGAAGGCTCTCGAGAAGAGAGAGGAGCAGCGAGGGGATCAGGACCAGGACCACATCGCCGCCAATCTCTTGCTGAACGCCATGCGGGAGAGCAAGGAGCTGGCTCAGCGGATTCGCGATGCCATCAGTGTCCTCAAGCTGAGGAGCGTCTGTCCCAAGCGACGCAACTTTATGGCCGCCTGCAGGGCGAAGGGACTCGCCGTGGAGGCGCCGCGGGAGTGGCTCTACGACGAGAGCTGCCCGTATCACATAGCCCAGCCACTGGCCCCTTACCACCATCGAGTGGGCAGTGGCCAGTTCCTGGCCTATGTGATGCGGCGGGCGCAGAGCGCCATGCGTCCCACCAAAGAGTTGCCCAACCTCAGGTTAGCTATCGATTATACCGATTTTTTTGGGCCTCGATCATAAGCACATGGGTTCCACAAAAAGAAAATATCGATTTCATCGAAATAGGGAAATAAATCTAAATCGAAATATATTACAATCGGTATTAGAAATCGATTGTATCGATATAAGTATTGCGGGGAAATATATTTATATCGAAAGGTATCAAAATCGGTATTACAAAAAGATTTAAACAATATAAATAATTAAGGGAAATAAATGTGTATCGATTTTATCCATATAAATAATGTAGGAAAGTATATTTAAATCGAAAGGTATAAAAATCGGTATTAGAAAGAGATTTAAACAATATAAATAATTTAGGGAAATAAATGTATATTGATTTTATCGATATAAATAATGTGGGGAAATATATTTATATCGAAAGATATAAAAATCGGTATTAGAAAAAGATTTAAACAATATAAATAGTTTAGGGAAATAAGTGTATATCGATCTTATCGATATTAATAATGTAGGAAAATATATTTTCGTCGAAAGGTATCGAAATATATATTAGAAAGAGATTTAAACAATATAAATAATTTAGGGAAATAAATGTATATCGATTTAATCGATATTAATAATATAGGGAAGCACTTGAACATGGAAAGATATCAAAATCTATATTAGAATTCGATTATATCGATCTCATTATCGATTTGATCGATCCTTTTTTTCGATTTGATCGGTATTAGTATCGATTTCTTTACTTTCTTTGTATTTATCGATAATATCGCTTACATTTTTCCACCTTTTTATCCGCAGGGCCGTAATACCAGCTGAAGAAGACGACCTTGACTCCATCGAGGATCTGCTACGCGAGGAAGAGCAGGCAGCAGCGGAAGCGAAAGCAGAGCCGGTTAGAAATCTAGTGGGTCTACCTATCCCTTATCCAGTGCGCATCATGGTGCCCCGTATGGAGTACGATTCCGAGTCCGAGGAGGAGACTTATAACCGCGAGGAAGCCGCCGACCAGGAGGAAAGCGATGTGGATGAGCCCACAATGGTGGCCAATATGCCATTGCTGATCCATCCGGATCCTCTATCCCCAGTCGTGATTGAGGCCAATGAAAATGCCGAGCAGGAGGCAAAGCCTGCCCAGGAGCCAGCACCAGGACCGCAGCCTCTGCCAATGCCACAGGCCATCCCAGAGGGAGTGAATTCCAACGACGACGAGGAGGAGGAGGCAGGACAGCCAAGTCCCTGGGGTTCTATAAGACTGCCTCTTCAGTCCTTGGGTCACGACGACTTGACCCCGAACATCTTCGAGAACTTGGCCAACAGCGCCAACTACCCGAATGCCGACACCTTCATGGACTACCTGGACATCGTGGATGGCATTGGGGGATTTAATAGCCAGAATTTCCTCAATAACAACGACTACAACGAGTACTTTCCGCAATTCTATGGCGCCGAGGAGTTGGTTACTTCCGAGCCCGTGGCCATGCCGGATATGCGCCTGGAGGCTGAGTCAGAGGGTGTGCGTCCCTTCGAGGCCTACATTAACGAAACCGAGGAGGTGATCAAGAAACTCCTGGATGAGATCAATGAGCGCGAGAATGAACAGGCCGACTAATGCCGATCCAAAAATATCTTAAATCAAATTGCAGCCATCAATAAACACACACTAATTCAGCACAAATTCCACAACAAAAAAAAAGGAAAAATGTTTTATTTAAATAAATGAAGTATTTCCTCGAAATTAATGAAATATTATTCCCTAAAATGCCTTTGCTGGATTGTCACCATTTCTCAAGGAGAGACGACATCTGCGCTTGGAGATTTGTCCTTGCTTCGTTCCTTTAATTAAAGCAATTTGTGCCGATGAATTGATTTCAATTATTTGTGTCCTGTGGTCCTGTCCATCGCTCATCCCCCTCTGATTTCTGGTTTTACAAATGGATTTCTTGTGTTTTCTCAGGCTAAAAACAATATTGAAAAGGTGGAACAGGTGCCGCAGATGCAGGGAGGATGGAGCTAAGAGCTCGGACTTTGGCCAGAGATAAGACAGGGTGGTTGATGGGAGGTACGGCAGGTGACACAAATCTGTCAAAAATACTATAAACAACAGCTTTGAACTAGGACACTACGTTTGCTTTTTAATTTAAAATTTTCAGCAAAGACGACATTATTAATAAAGAAAATACAACAAAGTAAAGAAATATTGCCTATTTATTTTGAAATAGTAGATTAAATAGAGCAAATAATTAAATATAATACTATCTGTACATTAAAAATATTGTAGATTGTCACCTAAATATATGGAGATGCTGATATCCAAAGTATCGATATTATAGGTATTTTGGATCGATAGTTGTTTGAAATCGTTAATGCAGAGTAGTTCTTTATATAATTAGCTGCACTTGTAAAATCCAGACTTCAAGATAAATTAAAAAGAAAATTTAAAATTGTAAAAATAATTCGATAAATGAGTTATATAAATATATCTATTAATAGTGTACACTTATTTCATTCCCTGCCTAGCCCAGCCCTTTTCGCTTATTTTTCCCTGCCCTCAGACAGTTTCGGATCATTAATTCCATCCTTGGGGAATCCCCTTTCTTACCCGAGGGCGGAAAGGTGTGTACAATGTGTATGTGCGTTTGTGGGAGAACACACACGATTCACGTGTTAACGAGTTGGAAAAATTATTATTACATTATTATTTTCGCCGGCGAGTGATTCAGCACAGCAAACACCAACGCCACAAGGTGCAATCGTCCTTTTGTCCCCCCCTTTATATATATTCTTTTTTTTTTCTCTGTGCACGGAGCTTACAATAACAATAAATTTCAATTTTTCACACAAACACGCACACGCACACGGACAGGGTAGAGCGCTTGCATTCATGGGAATAGCGCTCCTTGCTAGATTCGTCCTTTTGCTTTCGGGTTCCAGGACATGGCAACCCTTGAGCAGCTTGCGCTCAGCAATTTATGCGCTTTTGCTAAATAAATTTATAATGCCAACACACACACACATACACACACAGCTGGAAGGGAGATATAAAAAAATCTGCTAGATATTTCGACCAAAAGATACTTCTTTAAGGAAGAATAATTAAATTAGTAAATTAATGGATAAATAAATAAATGAAGAAATAATTAATAAATAAAACAATATTGTGTAAATAGAAAATAAAATATTATATATTTTTAAAATTAGAAATAAAGCACAAAACATTCAAAAAAATTAAAGAAAATTCAAGATTAACTGTAGAAATTATTATTTATTTATTAAAGTAATTAGGGAGGTCTTAACTTAAAAATGTTACCTTGTTCTTTTTGTTCTTAAATATAATTAATAAATTTATAGTTTCTAAAGAAGCATTTTAGAGATTCTTTATTCAATAAACATTTAACCAATGATGGGTTCACTTCATATAAATAACTACTTTAACTTCTGAATATTAATAAATACTCCCGTAACCCTTTAAGTTATAAATAATCATAAATACTGCCTTTATTCTTAAAGTAACAAACACCCATAAATACTCCTCTTAAACCCTAAATTCCAGGGTATTCTCAAGGAAAGACAGACAGACCCAAACCCAGAGTTTGTGGAAGTTACACAGTTACAGTTGCATAGGAGAAGCCCCCCAAAAAACTTTTGGGCGAGTTTTAGAGCGTTTTGTCTTGGTTTACGGCATTGCTGTGCGGTACAGGTACAGTGGAGCTGCTCTGCTGCCTGGTGAATCCCCTTCTAGGAGCATCCCCAAGAACGTCCGTTCGCTGGACCTCGGGTACCACTGTTGCAGGTTTTGTGCTACTTTGGATACATTTGTATCTGCGATAAGTTTCCGCCATGCGGTTCCACACTCGCTCGTGTGTGTGTGTGTGCGTGAATTACGTAAAATTTTCTTGCAATTAAAATTTGTTGCTTTCTCTGGGTATCATAATTTTGTAAGTTTTGCAAGTGGAAGCTGGGAAGCAGGGGAGCTCGGCATCCTCGTCCTCGTCGTCTCGACTGCCACATAACAAATTGCATAAAGCTTTGTGCATATGCTAAATACTTGTACTCGTTGTGTGAATGGGTTTTGCGTCTTTTTCGGAGGAAAATTAGTGAAATATTATAGCCAACGTTTGTTTTACAATCGCAGTGCTTTTTGAACTCCTTTTTGTGTGGGAAAGGGAGAGTTTAGAGGGGAAATTAATATGTTCTAGGAATTGAAATGGTTTAAAGAAAGATTATAAGAAATTTGAGTAATAATGGATAATAAACAAGGGAGTTATTAAACAATTAAAGACAAGCAACATTGATACATAGGCAACATGTGGCTAGCAAGATTTTCTAGAAGCTTTCTTACTTGTTAAGTATTTTTTTTTATTCCCAATTTCTTTGATAAAAGAGCAGGCTTTTTATTTGAAATCACACACATCTCCAGTTTCAATATAATCGTGTGTGAAACATCTACGGTTTTTACTTTTCATTTAAATTTCAGAAACTTCCGGAATTCCCAGAAAAATCTATAAAATGCGTAAGGTAAGTAAAGAATCCGTACTCGTATATATATTATTTTAAATAATAAAACACTTAGCAACTGGCACAAATCGCTTTTCAAGGCATTTCCCTTACACTCCTCAACGTGGTGGTTCAGGAGACAATACGATATCGTCAAAGGACCTAGCCTCATCTTTCCAAGCTCACTTGTATATATGTCTCTATGTGCGGATCATTGGCCTGGCTGTAATTTTATAAACCACGATTTTTCACACCCCTCCAACCCCATCCAAGCTGCGTCCGAGAATAAGTGGGAAAAACCTGATGGCATTTCATTAATCTGAGATTTTAGCATGGTCCTGCGGCTGCTCTCTGCAGCACTTTATGAAATTCTAATAAGTGTGCGGCATGTGTCCTGTGGCCCGATTAGTCCCATACAGGCTATATACATATATATATATATATAGATATTTATATAGGTGTGTATGAGCGCCGCCCCAGACTTTGGGTCAGCTTAAAAGCTTCCGTTGCAGGCCACACCTGTGGCCTCTAATGCGACCGGCGGCAGGAGTGCACTGAAGAAAATAATATACTTTTGCAGCTGAGAAAACTATGTACAATATGCACTGATCAAATTTCGATTTATATAAATTTTTAATTGTTTAACCAAGATATACGGTTTTCTTGGTTTAATGTGAATAAATACAATATAAGCGAAACAAATATATTTCTAATTAGTTTCCTGGTATTTTATATTATTTATATTTTTTACAGTGTACTTTACACACTGGTTTTCGCTCTCATATGCAAATGCCTCCATGTTAATGCTACAAATACGCCTAAAATTATGTTAAGCACTTGCCAGCCTTCGCTTTCGGTCTTTGCAAATGCCAGGATAAGGGAGAAAGGACGAGGACGAGTAATAGGAGGCACGGCAGTAGCAAATGCAAAGGCAAAGGATCCTGGCTCCACACAGAACGTTGATGGCTTAGGCTCATTTATAAATCGGCGACAGTAAATTATAAATGGAATTACTATTAGAACTGCCAAAGAGGACGAGGCTTACGAACTCATTCTCATTCTCTGGCACAGTGGATAAGTTTCACACATTTTTAAAAGCAATCAATAATTTATTGTTAAAGAAAAACAATAGAAGAGCATGTAAGAATATTTTTTATAAGGGTTTCTTAGAAAATATGACATCAAAATTATTTTGTGTACAAGTTAAATTATCATTATTATCCCACAAAATTATTTATATTTCTTAAAAACCCATTTCTAACCCTTAAATCGAATTTCAATAAAGACTCCCATTAATTTCCCGAAAACTGAGAAAAACTAGAGACAAAAAAAAGGAGTGTGTCTGTCGCCAAACACAAACACATGAATGTTGCAGTATATTAAAGTTCAAAAAGGCAACGACAGAATGACTTAGAGGACGCAATCCTTCGCTCTTGGCCCCCAAAATGGAGAGCGGGTTGTGGTGCCCCCCAAGAGTGTGGTGTCATAGGGACTGGCATTCCATGTGGGCGTCTGGGCGAAAGTTGAACAACGCCAAAAGCCTAAGGATGACAACATGGCCGAAAAAAAAGAGCTCAAAAGAAACGAAAACGAACTGAAAACGAGCAAAAATAAGGGATCAGAAGGAGCGGTAGCAGAAGGAGATGCCAAAGCCAAGGAAGCGCGTTTCAGGACATTGGCATGTTTGGGGCTAAAAAACATAAAATTAAAAAAAAAAAAAATCGAGGGAAAGCAAACATGTTTCCGAACTCACAGAGGAATTTGTGGGGAAAGCGTGTCGAATAATTGTTAAATTATTTTGTAAATTATAAGTTATTTCTGATAAATCCTAAAATCAGTATGGGAAATATTTAAAAATAATTTAAACCTAAATCAAAGAATATTTTATTTAAATATTTAAATACCTACTATAATTACTTACTTATTTCTCATAGTATTGCTGTTAAATATTTCCATTTAAAACCTACTTAAGTTGGTAAATTATTATAAATTAACGTAAAATACTCGAAAGACAAGCCTGTCTCACGCTGCCATCTCTGAGCGAAACTGTGAGCGGTTTCAGCGCGGATTTGCGCTTAGTTGAGAACTGAGAACTAGAGAAAAAGACGAAAAGCCTCGCGAGTTTTGCCATTTTCCGACTTCTCCAACTGGCAGCCCAAAGACATACGCTCCTCCACCCCCAAGCCCCCTCTGGTTTTTCCAGCTGGAGCTCCTCATACGAAACGACGACGACGACGACGACGACATGGTCGGATGGCTTAGGAAGTAATTTTAGCATTGTAAATCCTTTTGGAAAATTATAGCGACAGTCAGCTTGTAGTTAGTGGCAGCTGCCGGGGATTGAGAGGGGTCTGGGTCTGGCGGAGGCATCCAGGAGGCAGGACACATATGGCTGACTAACGTAGATGGAAACGTAGACAGGGCTATCATAAGATCAGGCACACACAAATTGTGTTAGCTGCTCCAAAATGCACAAAAATTGTGCAAAACACGGGCGGCGGCGGCGGGCCACACAAACAATTTGAGATAGAGATGGAAATTGTTAGATATCGTATATATACATATATTTTTGGAAGTACAGAAAGAAATCGGGGGTTGTATGTAGAGTTGGAACATCAAGAAAAGCTTTGAAAATATGTTTAACCCTTACACATTTTAAATAAAAATTAATAGTATAATAATAATATCCCATTTTGGTTTTTGTTTTCTGCAGAACTTAAACAAAGTGGAGTTGGTTTTAATCCATGAGGTAGCCTTGTAATTTCCATAATTTCTTTTAATTTAATTTACAATCAAACCTTTATTTTTTCTTCATTAATTAATGTCCCTTTGTTTTAGCTTAATTTCCTTAATATTTAAGTGCATTCTTGGGGCTTTTTTATGGTTTGTGTTAGCGGAGTGGAACCACGACGACTGTGCAGCGCGAAAATATTCATATGACATTTCGGTGGAAGCCAGAAGTGGCAGTGGAGGAGCCAAAGCCAAAGCCAAAGCCAAGGAAGAAGTAGCAGCCCAAAGCCAGAGATGAAGCCCGAGATGAAACCGAAGTCAGAACTGGGATAACTGAGGGGAAACTAGAGGTTAGAGTTGGAGATGGAGATGGAGACGGAGACTGGAGCAGATGCAGCTGGGTGAAAGTGGGCAAAGTGAATCACATAAATCTCGTTGGCTAGAAAAAAAAACAAACAAAAAACTAATGCAAAACGAAAACACAGAAGAGACAAGTTCCCAAAAATCTAGAAAAGTATCAGGCTTTTTGTACTTCTTAAAATAATATTAAAATTTATAAAAAATTACGTTGAAAGATTCATATTATTATAGTATATTAATCTTTTATTTATTTAGTAATTTTTCTACAAGTTCACACTTTTGTCCTTACTTTTTTAAAAGTCTTATGCGAATTATTATGAATAATATTTATTTAAAGTTAAATTGGATGAGAAAATAGATTTATTGCGACTGTTATTTAATTTATTTTGAAGTATTTAATTTACCAATATTTTTATTAAAATATTTAAAATCTATCAAGTCCCTCAGCCAACCTAAAAACCCATATACCTTCCCATTTAAGGACCTTAGAAGGATATAATGCATGCATTCCCAATTTCCAAGTGGCTCTCCTGCCTCAAATATAAAATATGTGCGGCAATTCAACCTACATTGAGGTCTCCCCACACACACATATATCCACTGAGGTATATAGTATATACACTTTTTGGGCTATGGCCGGGATTTATTCCGCCATTCGCGATGCGATGATTCAAGAAGTCAACCGACTGGCAACGATTTGTGGGCTAAACGCAACATAATGCGAACAAGAAGCATTAGAAGCAGACATCCAGAGTCAGATCCAGGAAAAATATTAAAAACCAATGCAAATTAATATTGCATTTCACCTTTTGGGCCAAAGTTTCGGGCCACATAACTTGGTCAAGATAATCAGAAAACTTTCGGGGGGACTGGAATTGGAACTGTAACTTTTCTGGACATGGACTTGTACTTTTGTGTCATAACATGGCAATTGATTTCTCGGCCCGAAACTCGAAATGTAATTAGATTCCGGGGACCGGTTGACCTGAAAGTTGCAGCATATGCTCATCCACTCACAAGGACGAATCGAAACTTGTCCCTGCCTGCATTCCTCAATCTGGATTTTCCATTTCCTGTTCTCACAAATTTCTTTATAGCTTTTATTTGTGGCGCGGGCCCGGGGGGGAAAGTTTTGTTGTTTTTATGGCGAAAATTGAAATTGCAAAAGTCGAGCTTCGAGCCTTGGCAACTTGATATTTTATTCGAATGCAAAGGCCAAATCCCACATAATGCATCTGCAAATAGGGACAAGCAGGGCGGAGAAAAAAAAAAAGGATATACGTATCCCTGCAGCTGCCTGTTTTCCGGGGGGCGGAGGGCGGCGCTCCGAGTTACTGCGGATTTTCTTGTCTATTTCGGCGGGATTATGGCCGCCACACGTCCGCCATGTCCGGGACGGGCAGGACGAATCCAGGACTCCCAAGTCGAGCCTGCTGCTTGCCTGCGGCGAATGTGAGCATTTTTCGGTCTCATGTAGGCAGTAATTGGCCTGTTCTGCTCCTGCTTCCAGCTCCTGCTCCCTGTACTCCTGTATCTCCTGATACCGATCCTTCTTGCGTCTGATTTAGAGCTAATATCTTAGATATTTTCTAGGCAAAAAAGAGCTTGGACCTTTTACTTAAATGAACATGATTATTCAATATAATTACATACATACATTTGAAATAATACTATTAATTATATAGTATTAAATATTTCTTAAAAATATAGTTCTATGAATTTTAATTATTCGTTTAATAGACAGTGTATTTTATCCCAAAAACATTTATACCTTTATATTTTATATTATATAATTATTTGTTTACCATTTTAATTTCTATAACAGTTCCTTCTTACAAGAACTAAATGTGTTTGAAGAGAACATAAAACTTAATTATTTTCTTAAAGCAACAGGGAAAAACCTTTTTTTTTTAAGACGATCGTTTGCATTATTAATTAAATTTCTATTATTGAATTTATTATATTATATTGTTATATTATATTATATTTCCCCTATATTTCAGCTATTTTTTATAATCCCAAGCTGGCAACACTATCTGACGCCTTCGGGCATTTTTCAGGCAGCTGCTTATGCGGCGCAAACTTGGCTCAGTTGTGTTCGAGCCTTGTTTCTGGCCAGGAAAAACTTTACAACTACGACGATGATGAGCAGAGAGAGCCAGCGGTAAAGTATTTGCCGAAAATATCTCAGTAAACTCTCATACACTCCAGGCTAAGAAAAAACCTCAAGTATGTGGTTATGAAGGAATATATAGAAGGGATATCAGAACCAAGTTAGTTCATAAATTAAACTACTAATTAATATATAATATAAAATTAAGAAAACCTATTAGGAATACCTAGAAATAATTTAGAAGTTAGAAAACTTTTAACAAAGATTTCTTATTATTTTCTGTGCCCGAGCTTGCTAATGTGTCGACATGGAAAACAAAGGTCTCCAATGGGCATTCATTAATTTCTAACTTCCACCAGTATTTACGCCCTGGAAACGCGAAGAAAATGCTGGAAAATCATGGTAATTCCGGTTGGGATGGAGTCCCACGCTAGGCCCTTCCCAGGACTCGCTCTCTACTTTGGCATAGTTTGGGCTTGAGGCCGAAGTAGAAGTTGCACCGCAAGTATCTGTTGCAACAAAAGCCGGGGCCAAAGCCAAACTATGCCATTTCCACATTTCCACGCTGCCACGCCACCACACCCCCTTGGAGAATATATATCCGCCCTTCCGCCTTTGCTGTTTTCTGGCCAAGATGTTCCACCGGCTGGCAGGTGAAAAGTTGGGGACATTATCAGCCCTAAACGCCGCTTGACATCGCCGCAAAAATCTGTCATCTTGCAGCCAAGTTTTGCCGCTTCTGCCTCGCCTTAGCCCCGCTTTAGCCCCAGCTGAGTCCCGAAGGACTCAAAAAGGCGAGGCTTAAAATAGTTTTGTTGTCGTCTGGCAAATTACACAAATTGAGTGAAGACCGCAGGACAGTCGACGGCATTCTGGGCCAAAACAGAGGGAAATTAATTCGAGCCAAGGGGCAACGGCATCTGGGCCAACTTAAAGCCAAAAACTGAAATTGGATTTGAGAAAACTGCATTGCAGTAATTGGAAGGTATCCCCAAGATGATTTTTGTTGGGAAATTTAAAATAAATAAGAGTTTAAGGCATGCATTTTAATATTTTAAGTGTGGGTTGCCAGAATAAAATAAAAAAACAAAATTATCAAAAGTAAAATAATATAAACTACCTGATAAATATAAGAGAAGAACTTAATAAATAGAAATATTAATAGTTATGTATAAACTATTATAGATAAGATTTAAATTTAATTTAAAAATATTTAGACAATATTAACCACTTATTTTAGGCTTTTAAAAATGAATCCGGAAAGCTGGGAACCTATGGCTTAGATCTTTGTAAAACTTACAGCTTATATTTAAAGCTCTATTACATTTTTCTAGATATTAATTAAATGCTTCATAATTTTTTCCATAATTTACAGCATTGCAAAGAGGGGTATTTAATAATAAATATTTAATACGTACATATATGTATGTGTGCGGCAGCATGGACAAAGGAAGGCTTAAATGCACTCATAATATTTTTACTCCTATACTTAAGAAAATCGCCAAACAAATTTATGTTTTCTTATTACAACAACATTTTTTTTTGGCCAACATAATATTATTTGTCCATAATATTTTGTGTCCAAAATTATTTTTGTCCCAAATAATTTTTGTCCTAAATTTATTTTGTCTAAAATTTGTTTGGTCCAAAATTTATTTTGTTCATAATTTATGTTGTCCAAAATTTGTTGGTCTATAATTTAATTTGTTCATAATTTATTTTGTCCAACATTTATTTTGTCCTAAATTTATTTGGTCCAAAATATATGTTGTCCTAAATTTTTTTTTCAAAAATTTTAGTTGTAGTTTGTCAATAATTTAATTTGTCCATAATATATTTTATCTTAAATTTATTTTGTCTATAATTTATTTCGTCCAAAATTTATTTTATCCTAAATTTATTTTGTTCCAAAATTTTTTCCAAAAATTTATTTTGTTTTAAATTTAGTTTGTCCAAAATTTATTTTGTCCAAAATTTAGGTTGTCCAAAATTTTGTTTTCCATAATTTATTTTGTTTATCATTGTTTTGTCCAAATTTTATTTTGTCCATTGACCAACATTTTATTGTCCATAATAATCTTTAATTTTAACCAAAAAATCGAGAACAATTTGCCCTAATTTTAAGAAATTACTTTCTATTTTTCAGAAAGTTTGTCCTAAATATATAACAAGCTCTACCCTTATATTTATGGTAAGCTTTTCTGGAAGACAAAAATAGGGCACATTTCTTGATTTTAGGGTTAGTTTTGTTTTGAGTGTGGCAACATGGCTTATGAGGGGCTTAGCACACCGATAAGCCCCTCCTCTGGGTAATTGTTTTTCTGGCTCTCTCCATTAAAATGCCGCCACACAAATTAGACTATAAATCGGCGCCAAAGTCCCGGACAAGCGGCGAAAATCTCGGCAAATCCTCTCAGCGCCAGCGCCGAGTCAGGCTGCCTAACAGGCAGACGTTTTAATTTAATTAAAAGCCAAAATGCCGGCTAACAATTTTGGCCACCAATGGCGGCGGCAGAGGCGGCGGCGGCCAACAGTATGTTCGTTCATATTCAGGCATGAAATATGTATTACCAAATCAGCCGCCAGCTCAGAGTCCCGCTCCAAACGGCAAATATGTAAGCGGATGCCAGCGGAAACCGCGAAAACCGCACGCCGGCAAAACTAAACACGGCCCAAACAGCCCGATGAATGAACATGGCCAGGAGTACGGTTAGAGATGCCCAACTAAGTCTCAATATTTGTAAAATATTTGTATTACATTTATTTTACTTTGTTGAACATGAATCTGTTTTTAAAAAGGTGCCACTTTTTTATAATTAATAATTATAATAATTTAAAATAAAGTCGGGACCAGCAACCATAACCCGAACTCAGAAAATTTTTCTGAACACAAATCAGTTTTTAAAAAGTTCTTCCACGACACATTTATGAGAAAATATATATTTAAACATGGAAATATCTCTTGAAATTGATTTGTTCAAGCTAATGATAATATTTTAGAATATTAAGAGAAGCAAGAAAAAATATGAATATCGAATACATAAAATGATTTCCTTGCTCTTTCAACAAAAATCGCTAGAATTTCGGGCCATAGAAAACAGCCAAGTTGACAGCCCGATCAGGTGGGCTTTAGGGGGTTAAAGCTGGGGGTGGTGGTGGTCCCGGTCTGGACGTGGCACCTGCTAACTCGTTAGCGCTTAGCTGGCCAAATGATATGGCCAATATCAATATTGACATTAATTTGCGACTCAACTGGGTCGAGTCAGCCCGCGTTTTTGGGCGGAGTGAAAGTGCTGGTGGAAAGCGCACGGCACAAGGGCTGTAAAATCTATGGGGAAAGTCCGGCGGGGAAAATCTGAGGTTGGGGGGTACTGGGCTAAAAGAAGAAGACAGGGGCTGGCCCATATCGTATATCATTGTGCTACCGAAAACTGCGGCAAAGAAAATGAAAAATGCCGCCGGCTCGGTTGTCGGAATGTTGCCACAGTTGCTTCTGCATTTCCCGACCCCTTCCCCAGTTACATAAAAAAATAGTATGTGCCAAAGTCCATTGCTCTGGGGTTCGACTTGTTTCTATTCTGTATTTCCTCCTCTAGGAAAATAACACTATTTTCCCCTCTTTTCACTTTGAATGAGATAGTAGGGGGAGGCTATTCCTTTGCCAAGGCATAAGGTCTCGTCCTGATGGCCCCAATCTGTCAAATTTGGGCTTGCCTAGGAGATTGACCTCCTGGGGTTTCAGTTTTCGTCAGTATCTTTTGTAAAAATTGTTTATTTTCCTTATAAATAAATTTATCTAAATATTATATTTATTTACCATTATTTTCTCGCATCTCCTACTTATTTATACATTTATTTCGCGAATTTGTTAACGCCAAATCTCTGGAATAATAAAAACCCATAAAAAGTAGCACTTCTCCGCCTCCCGATGCCGATATACCCGGGAATGAGCTCGAATTAGGGTTATTGCCGGTGGGCGGTCGTCGGGTCACCGGCGGGTTATTATCATGTTAAGACTGCAGCCCGGCCATAAGTTAGCTGGCAGACCGCAGCCTGCTCGTCCTGCTCCCGATTTGGGTCCTTTTGCGGGCTCCCCTGCTGGGAGCCTGGGACGCAGAGATTTATTTTCCCTTTCCTTCTTTTTTTTATTTTTTGTATTTTTCTCCCGTTTGGCTTGGCTTTGTTCGCCGGTGGAGCAGACAATGTGTCATCAGTGGGTCCCACCGGCGTGCGCTGGCATTTAAATATTTTGCCGCCAAGTCATTAACATTATCAGTGTCGAGCAAAATAGCGAAACAAGATGCACCGAGAGGGGCTACCAGGGAATATTCGGTAATATTCGGTAATAGTGCGGTTCATTAGGGGGCAATTTCGAGTGTCGTTTGCTGCAAGAAATATGCCCTCTGTTATGTGGCCTCCTAATGGCAGCCTAATGGCATCTGCATCTGCACTCGCTTTCGCATTTGCACTTTGCATTTCGCATTTGGCATTGGCACATCGATTCGGCGCCAAGGCAACCCTAATGAGGGCAACCCTAAGAAAGACGAGGATGAAATAAGAACAAAAAAGTGTATTACCTTAAGTGGGTTTCAACGAAAAACATAAGAATTACCGACATGCATACATTGCATATCGAAAATATAAAAATATCATAAATATTTAATATATTACAAAATAAAATTTAAAAATATCGATATAATCGACCACAAATGTATATCGGAAATATTGTGAATTAATATATATCAAAAAAAGGATTTAAATATTAAAACAGTAACATAAAACGGAATATAAAAATATCATAATTGAATAAATCTCAAAATATTTTGCAAAATATCGATAAAATAAATGAATATCGAGATAAATTGTGTATCGATATTAGCGTGAATTAGATAATCTCTTAATATATGGCCAAATATCGATAATATAGACAAAATGTGTTTACCGAATAATAAATTTACATATTACAAAAAAGTGTAAAATATCGATAACGTAAAATCTGCATAACTTCTTGATGAAGCTCAAATCACATTCACAGAAAGCGAAACACTGAAACGAAATGCAAATGCTTTGCTTTTAAGCTTTTGAGCAAAACTAAAACGATTGTCTGGTAATTCCGAAACTTTTTCCCGCAATTTACATGGTCACATAGAGTATTTTCCACTGAAAACTAAAACCTACAAAGTCAATTAAATTTAAATTGCTTGAAGGCAGAACAATGCGATTACATGACGGGTTTTGTTCTTTTTTTTTTTTTAGAGACTTTTTCGTCGTCGTAGTATTACCCCCTGCGAGTTGCCTGAGAGTGTCCTTTTCTCTGCTTTCGGCGTTGCCATAATTAAATTTACCTGCGCTTAGTTCGGCTTTTTGGCGCTGTCCTTGTTGTTTTGGCTGCTGTTCCTGATGCTCCTGCTGCTCCTGCTGCTCTTGCTGCTGCTGCTGTTGTGTCCACGTTGTCGTTGCTGCCATTTTTCCCGGGCTTCCCCCTTAGTTTAGCGCCAACAATCAAGAAGCAGGTCAAAAGCAAGCTTTTTTTCGCTCTCCTGGGGCTTAAATTCGTGCTCATGTGCTGACGGATTTGTCGTCTTTAATTTCCATCGATTAATTTAGCTGAAATTTCCGTCAGCTACCTCTATTTCCTATGCTGTTTAATGCACTTAATGACGGGCAATTTTTAATCTCGGCTTACATGCACACTAAATGAACTTTTGGGCGCTAAATTGATATTGCGAGTACGGGTAAAAAAACACAGAAATGACAGAATATATAATGAGAGCGAAAATCGCTGGTATTTTGTTGTTGTGAATTAAATATTTGTTAGACAATTAATTATGCGGGTCGCGGCCAACTGTTCACATTAATTAGCATGCCACGCCCCCGCTTTTACCACCATTTCCAGGTTTGAGTGGGATTTTAATCTGTTTTGGTTTCGGGGCATTGACAATTTTATTATTTAGTTTATTGTTTTCATCGTAATTATGTCATTACCTCTTTACTTTTTATTATTTTACCACTTAATAATCTCATAATTAGTTTTAAATATAATTAATATAAGAGTTTATAGTTGCATTTACTATATTATTTCTTTCTTATTGAATATTTTAGAAAGTGGAATGGAACAGAGGAATGCCTTGCACTAGAAATAACTTTGAATTTCTTTATATCCAAGTTTCCCTTTTCATTTATATGGCCAATCGGTATATAAACTTTTTTAATGTTTTATTACCTCTTCGTTTCTTGTTCGAAATCCTTTAACTCAAATGACGTCACAAGCTGGGCACACCATAAAGCTGATTGGCAAAACGACATAATTCGAAACGAGCGGAATGGAACACAGCTATGCTTTGTGGGAGTGCTGCTACCTTGCCTCTCGTTCCCTCTCGATTACGCTCGCTCTCGCTCTTGCCTTTTCATTTGTAATCATTTGGGTGTTAAAAATTTTTGGCGCATTCATTGCTTATGTTTCGTGCTCCACTCCTTGCTCCCCTATTACCCCCTCACTCCCTCTCGCTCGCTCGCTCGTCAGGCGAATCGTTGTTGCTGTTGGTGACGCTGTTGTTTTTTACAGCCTTCATAAATCTTAATTTTAGCGCATGCAAGGACAGGATTTAAACTGGCTAAGGGCTGAGCGGTGGGGGAGGGTACATGGGGATACATGGAGAAGGGGCCAAAAGGGCGGGAGCGGCACCAGGCTGTTGGCACATTGCTCGTTTTGAAGTTTTGAGCTGCACTTTTGACGTTACAAGCTGCCTCCGCCACAAAATAGGGGGGATGGCGCTTCGCTACCGAAGGGTGATACACAGAGAGAAGAAGAAAGCGCCCTTTCAATACAGGAAAAGCTAATTAAAACAAATCGTTTGATATTTTTGAAAATTCTAATCATTATTTATGTCAGAGTTAGCTCATTTATTTAACTTTTTATAAAATTACCTACTTTTGCACACATTTATGGTAGCATGGTCACACTGAGCAGGCAGCAATTTTCGTAGAATTAATTGGTCACACTGGCATGCAAAATAAGTGATTTACTAGTCGACTTCTTTACACATGTTTTCATAATAAATAAAGTTAAATGAAACGTATATTTATTGCCAGTAAATCATGATTTTCAATTAATTTTAATTTGATTTTGAAATTTAATTAGTTAATTTTTAATTATATAAAAACTTTGGCTAATTTTCGCTCTGTGTATTGGTGTGAGGGAGGGACTTCCCCGTCGGATGAGCTAACTGAAATTTGTCGCAGCAACTGAGGCGATGGCATCCAGAAATGGCACAAGTTTTGGCGCGTTAAATTTAATGCCTTTGTTTTTTGCCAACCCCCCCCTCACTCAGTGTGTGTGTGTGTGTGTGTGTGTGGGAGCGGGGAGTGTGTACAAGATGTGCCAAAAATTTGGTCATACTCAGCCCCCGAAAACTCGTAAGAAATGTGCTTCGTTTTTGGGTCGCCCCGCGCTTTACGCTCCACGTCCCTCGTCCCTCGTCCCTCGTCCTTCGTCCTTCGCCCTTGAGCGTCGCATCGCATCGCATCGCGTCACACCCCCGCAATGACATCCCCACAATCCCCCCTCGCGGCTGCCCATGGCCACACCCCCCTGTTACTGGCCTCTGGCGTAAGCAAAACGCATTTTGAAAGCTTTTAGCTGTTAATGTGGCATAAATTTGTCTTTGTTGTTGTCTTGTCTCGCATCTCCCATTTTCTTGTTTTTTTTTTTCTCATCTTCGTTTTGTGGGCGGAAATTGAAATAAAAAGCGAAACTTCAAGTGCCAGGGGCTCTGGACCCCGTCCAGTTCCAGTTTCAGTGGGGGAAACCAGGGCTGTGAACCCATCTAGGTGGAAATGCAGAAAACGCATTACTTGTGGTATTTTTATTTAACTGGAAAATTGTAGAGCGGCTTAAAATGAATTATTTAGTTATATACTTGGCTTGATAATTACTTAGTTTGTGGCTTGTAAGAAACTAAAATCGATAAGGAACCGAATCATGAATTAAAGCAGGAAAAAAAGCAGGATGCGAACCATTAAAAGATCCACGAAGTGAACTACAATCCGATCCAGGAACCGAACCCTGAACGAAAGCACGAACTATATTACAAACCACAAACCGATCCAAGGATCAAACCTTAAACCAAACTTCTTTCTAAAAGTTATAGAGAAAATATTATTTTAATTTTTATTGACACAAATATGACAAATTTATAATTTAAAAAATAAAATATGTCTCATGTTTTCCCAGTAGTTCCTAGATTTATATATAATTTTATACGAACTCTGCAAACTGGATGATCTATATTACTTTAGGTTCCAAGCCCTGGTAAAAAGCCTCCCTACATCCCCATTAAGAGTCGCACAATCGGTAAGGCTCCCCTCAATCCAAACCTAAACCCAAAACCCAAACCCAATCCAGTGGTAAGACCCCGACTCCAAAAGGCTCCCAAAGCCGCACCACAGCTGCGAAGGCAATTCAAATGTTTGTTGTATACAAATTTATTGATTTGCATTAAAATGAGGCAAGCGCTCGTAAAGTGTGTCATTTCGGTCAAAAGCAACAGGGGGTAAGAAAAATAAAGGCAACAAAAAATAAGAAACAGGAACAGGAAATGATGGGGATGGCATATCACTTACCCTGTCTCTGTCTCTGTGTCACTCCGCCAAATTGAGATGGATGACATGTCAATGAACTCGTAATGACTTGCACGCCAAATTCGGAATTTCCTTAAGCCAAGAACTCTGACTAATTTTCCAGCGAAACGAATTTTGATTGCAGGCAAATTATAGAGAGATCCCAAGGAGAGGAGCTGCCAAGCAGATGAATAATGATGGTGTCTCCTTGGGAGTTTTATTTTAAAATTCGAGAAGGTACTGTTCGAATTTTGCCATTAAGATAGGGAACATATTTTAAGCTTGAACAAGTTAATTTTTAAATTTTATATACATCAAGATTTTACTATTAAATTTTTAAATGCTTTTAAACTTTTCATAATAATAATTAAGGATTTTTAAACAGTCCCTTAAATGGCTGACATTTGTAAATGAATAAATAAGGAAGGACAATCTGACTCTTTTTTCTGATATTTGCCATGGTTGTCGAATTGCAAAAAAAATATGTATTTAAAATGTGCTATCCGGTTCAGTTTTTGGACAGCGATAATGCGTCATTCAATTAACACGTTCGCCGCCGTTTTAAGTGCAAGTCGATTATGCTGTCAACAGCTTTGCGGTGACCAAAACCAACAGCAAACCCGATATACAGAACATCCCAGCCCTGGCTGCTTTTCGCTCATTAATTTCATTTTTCATCGAGTCAACAATTAAGCAACTCAACGGTCCTCGGTCCTCGGCCCTTGGTCCTCTCATCAGCGTTGAAACCTCGAGTTTTATTTATTCGAAACTTTTGCCAGGCTTCTTCAGTTCCAATCGATCAATTTAAGCGATTTTTTACCCATTTTTTTTGTAGTGTTTGGCTGGGCCTTTGTGTGTGCGCGCACACACACATTTAATTATAGAATAATCTTTGATTTAATATGAAAATTGCATGAAGAGGAAGGGCTGGCCGTTGGCCTGCTGGCCAGCCGCGTTGCAAATTAATTAATTGCCGCCATATGCTAATTAAACACTCTTTTTACACAGCCATTTCACCCACAGCCCACAGCACGCAACCCACAGATACAAAAAGTTATCACAGGGCGCGCAGATAGTTATATTCATATGCGAAGTATATGCGCATTTATATATAAATTGTATCCTTTTTTGTGTGCTTTCCATGCATAATGCAGGGCCATTCATGCGGCGCGGATTAAAGTAGCAACTCATTAATATGGAATTTCCCAGTAATTATATGGCCAACCGGACTAGCCAACACTGGCAATGACTTCCGCTAAATGCATCCTTAATCCCGGGATGCAGCCTATAGCCAAGCCCAAGCCCTGTAATTACACTGTTCTGTATATGCATTTATTTATTATTGAGTATAAATATTAGGAATAGATCAAAGGAGTTAAGTGGCACCTTTAAAAAATTTAAAATAAATAAATAAAATAATTAAATAAATATACAAATCAATACTTGATTCATGTATTTAAATAACCAATAAATAAAATAGAATTCTTATGTTAATTTGATGAATATACATAATATTTTATACAATAGTTTAGTAATACTATTTTCTTTATTATCTATGCAAGGAAATTGTAGTTTTATTTAGAAAGTTTAGTTTTAAAAAGTTTGGTGGCACTTTTAAAAAATATAAAATAAATATACAAATCAATACTTGATTTAGATTGTTTTGTAATTATTCATGTATTTAATTTACCAAGAAATAAAATATAATTTTTATGTTTATTTTGATGAATATACATAATATGTTACACTGTAGTTTAGTAAAACTATTTTGTTTTATTATCATACGAAAGAAATTGTTGTTGTTCAATTAATTAAAATTGTAATTTTAAAAATAATTATTTTATAATAAAACGACATTGTTTATTAAAAATAAAAAGGAATTTGCAGGGCAGAATTGTTGAATCATTGCAGAAACATTTAATAAGTAATCAGTAATTTTTATAATAATGAAAAAAATATTTTATACTTTAGTTTAGTAACACTATTTTCTATATTATCAAACGACGGAAATTGTAGTTCTATATATGGGGAATTTTTCAATTATTTTTGTAATAAATAGTAACCAAGAAAACAACATTGCTTACTAACAAATAAACACGAATTTGTAGGGCAGAATTGTTGCATTAAATCACTAAAAACCCAGAGCACCCTTATAATTATTTCATTATTTTTTCAACAATTAATATATTCATTTTGTAAAATTTCATTTTCTGTAGAGCTAATTTTAAGTCTCTTAATAATTATTTTCCAGCTCTCTCCCCTTGCTCTCCCTGTCCTGTACGCAGGTGCAACTGCTTGATGTCCTGCCTCGTCCTTTTGGAACTTCGAAATGCCGAGCAACATTTCGAACTCGGCCACATGTTGCCGGCCAAGTGCGCATGTCCTAACACTTTCGTGGCAACATGTGGCTGGACGTTCTCTCCTCTTCCGGCAGAGTCCTTCTGCTTCCTCTTCGCGTGTTTTGATTTGGGCTGCTTGTTTATGTTTTCGCACATCCTGACAGGTGGTTGTGTCCCCCACACGAGTGTGTGTTGTGCGAGCGAGTGTGTGAGCGAGTGTCTGAATATTTATGCACAGCAATTGCTCAATGTCGCCCATCGTCTGTCTGTCTGGAACTCATACCCCCAAAAAATAGGAATCTCTAGCTCCAGTAGCTGGTTATGCACAGGAAACAATAATTAAATATTTTCTTAATATATTAAATAAATTTACTTAATTTTTTGTATATATTTACTTATATATTTATACTAAAATCCCACAATCTATTCTTTCTTCACCAAATTTTGTTTTTTATTTAGAAGTCTGAATATATATAATATAATACAATTTCTTGTAATTCTGGAATGGATTTTTATGGCTTATATTTGGAGAGAAATTATCTTAAACTTTCCGTGTAGATCCCTCCCATTCCCTGGTGGACAGGCACTCGTATCCACCGGATTAATCCCATCGCGCGTCCGCGCATTCCCGTCAAGCGTCAATTTATCATTCCTGTCCTGGCATTTATGTGCTTCGAGCTGCTTTGAGGCTCCAAAGGCTTTGCCCCACCGCTTATAATTGTTGTGCCCCCGCGGCTCCCGCAGCATATTCAATTCGCGAAACATACCCTTGCAGGGCATTCGCTATTTTGGGGGCCCGAAAACCTTTCTTCTCCACCTGTCACGGTCGCCACTCGCCTCGCTGTCACTTTCAATGGGGTTTCGCAGCTTGGAGTTTGGAGTTCAGAGCCTGGAACCCAGGGAATTCTCCTACCTTGGCCAAATGCCAGGGCCAGGATGCAGGATGCAATCGGATCGGAAGCGGGACGACTGGCCGGCTGCCATATGATAGGGATAGGGATACGGACAGGAACGAGAGTGTCCTGCGGCGATGCAGCATAATTCGTCGAGTGCAGTTCCGTAAGCCGCTTAAGGACAGTAGAGCCTCCTCCACCCAGTCCCAGTCCCAGTCGCGATGCGACAGTGTTGCTACATAAATCACTTTTCCCATTCGCCGCCGCCCGTTGTGTACGTTTTGCATAGATGCCAGGACTCTGGGCCAAAGTACAGTTGTGCTCGCGGCGGAAGAGTTAAAAAAAATAACAAGAAAAACATGAAAAAAACAGAAGGGAGGCTTTAGCTTTTGCTCTCTGATTAGCAAGGGTTTAGTGTGCCAAAGAAGTTGTGATTCAACAAACAAAAACATCCATAAAATAATTAGATAATCCTTAAATTCCAATAAATAGTTTCTTTAAGGACTTAAACCAACAACCATAAAAGTTTACTGGAAATAGTCACTACCTCGGACTTGGAGGCTTCTTGCCTTTGAAAGCTTTCACTTAAATGAGACTCGCTTGGCATCCATCTTTTCCCTTTCCCAGCTTCTCAGCTTCTCAGCGTTCCTGCATCCTGCTTCCTGAATATACTTCATCCTTAATCCCTCAGCCAAGTCCTAGACCTAGACCCGGGGATCCCCTAGCCCGCCAGAACAAAGCTAAATCGCACACAAAGCCAATTGCCCCGCAACTTATACTCCAGCTCCTACTCCTGGCCGAGATGTTGGCTAAAAGGGACAAAACGAAGCCACGCACTTGTAGTTACAAAGCGGATACTCATTTAAGTTGATTCACCGCACCAGCAACGGCACAAAGGACGCGAGGACACAGGACTTGGGACGCGAGGACGCGACGTCAGCCAATGACACTTTATGACAATTGCACTTGGCGGCTGCTCCTGATGAAGCGGGGCGAGCGCCCGAGCGCCGCTTGAAAATAATACGACAGGGGGGGCAGGGGAGCCAGGGGGGTTAGAAAGGACTCCGAAGGTCCACAAAAACAGGGTCGGCTTTCTCCTGGGGCATCTCCCAGCAAACAACCAGCGAAACAAAGCCGCCCAACGAGGACACAACAAGAACAAACAAGTGAAAATCATTCAGGGAAAACTGCCGTCTGCCAGCTCCATCTCGAAAGGAAATCCGCGTACACTGGGGAGCGCAGGAAAATGCTTCCAAAAATAAAAGGAAAATAAAATGGAGAAAAAGCAAGAGTCTGGGAGCTATTTAATACCCTTTAAGGCAGGTTTTTGGCTATGAAAAAAATATGGAACAAGTTTTAAATAAGGAAATCGGAATAAAGACTTATTTCAATCAGTTTGTTTAGTTAGCAATGATTTAATTTATGTTTCAAATATTTTCTTTAATTATAAATTATATTGCTTACACTTAATATTATTTTATTTAATAAGAAATGCATTTCAAACAGTTTCCTAAATATTAATCACCAGAAATAAGGCCATTCCTGATATCTTATATTATTAATACAGGATCTTCAATGATCTTAAATCTAATATATTTTAATACAATTAAAGGATCTTTAAGGATTCACCATTTCCCAACATATCATTCCTTTTAGATCATCATAATAGGCGCTACATACCAAAAACAAAAATGGAATCGTAAACAAAATGCCGGAAAAGGCAAAAAAACATGGCGACAAAGACGACGGCAATGGCGACTATGGCTATGGCGATGGCGATGGCGATGACTCCAGCCACGTGCTCCATATGCTGCACATGAGGCGAATGCGAATGCGAATGGGAATCCGAATGGGAACCCGAAAAGGGGGACATCCACGAGCTGGAGATGAGATGCGGCCCGACGTCGCCGTGATAATGACTTTTTGTCTCTGCTCGAATGTCACTTGATGTTTTGTGGGCCCTTCGCTAGTGTGTCTGCTTCCTGACTACACTGGGGAAAAGCGTAAGAAATTATATGAAAAATATATTTATAAATTTATTAAAGTTTAGACTTTATACAGGAAGAGTTAAATAAATTATTAAAGTGCTTACAGACTTATTTTATGGAATTATTACCCTAAATCTATCACAATGAATGACCAAAGTAAAATAAATTTATATTAAAAAAAGGCTTTCACCTACCAAAAATTTTTTCAAATAGTATTTTGAAGATTTTTAAAACTTGAACTAAATTCTATAATATTCCTAGAATAAATTCTAATAATTCCCGGCTCTTTCTTTCTTAATTTTTACCCAAAATCTATCACACTAAATGACCAAAGTATTATAAATTTATATTGAAAAAAACTCTCACTCACAAAATATTATAAAATATTATTTAAAGGTTTGTAAAACTTAAAATAAATTCCAGATATTCCTAGAATAAATTCTATTAATTCCTTGCTTTCTTTTTCCATTTCTTTCGTATTTTCTTAAAGTAACACACTTTCTTCGAGTGCAGCATGCTTCAGTGCCTTCCTGCTTTGGCGTATCCTGGCTGGCTGCTGTTGCCCCAGCTCCTGCTGCCTTTGTTGTCGCAGTTTTCGTTTTTATGCCTCGAGGTCATTCAGGTTCAACTCGCCGCAGAGCACAGCCGCCGCCGCCGCTGTGCCGCGCGCCACCTCCTGATTAATTGGCCACGAGGAAGCAGCCAGCAAGCAAGCGAGCGAGCAAGAAAGCAAGCCAGCAAGCCAGCAAGCCAGCAAACTACCCGAAAGCCAAACAAAAAGCAGGCTGGCAAGAAAGCAAGAAAGCAGGAGGCCTTGCCCCTAATGTCACAGGCATTTGGGTAACCTCGCATCCAACTCGGCTCATTCCACACACTCGCTTCGACCCAGCGAGACGTGCTTTTGGATTTTGCTCCATTTGGCTTCCAAAACAAAAACTCCGAAAAATTTTAAGCCAACAAAAATTTAAAGAAGAAAAATTATCAAAAAGAAAATCGACACAAACTATTCTTGATGCAGGTGGTTTGGCAGGACAAGGCATTAGTCGGCAGGCACGATCGGAATCCGTACTTAGATCTGAACCCAGATCGGGACACAATGCCGACCGGCTACAAGGTGCGTGCCTTGGCCCAGAAGCGTCGACTGCCGGCGAACCTGATGCGGAGTATCCTGCAGGTCCTGGAGGAGGCCGGCCAGTCCATGTCGGATGCCGAGCTGTTGGCCAGGTTGGGGCGGAGGTACCGCCGCTTTGATCCCGAGTTCCAGCGCCAGGTGCGGCTCAACCTGCGCGATGGCGTCTCCTATGGCATCCTGAGGCGCAGCAAGGACCAAGTCTCCCTCCGGACACAACGTCTTGGCGAGCTGATGGCCGCGTTGGAGCCATGACCTTTTCCCCTCTCCGGTTATGGTCGCAACGCGGAGGCCGCCTTTGTTTTGGAAGCCAAATGGAAGACACTAAAACTATAAATGTCCTTCAGTATTCGCCGCTTTCACTTTTGTTTACGCTTGTGTACAGATTATTAATGTTTAATATGTCATGCTCCAGCATTAAAATTAAAAAATGTAATTGAATTAATTTTATATTTTTCCTTTGATGTTCGAGGCTTGATCAAGTTTTGCGAGTGTGGCTGTAGTTTTGTTTGCATCATCGAAGCCGCTCGATATTTTTTATAGAATTTTGTAAGATTATTCAATTTAAATATAACTAATTGAAAAAATACTTTATATATACCTAAAACATAAAGAATATAATTTTTTTATTCGTACAGTTTAAATGTTTCTTAACAAACTAATATCAAGTGTGACCAATATTCAAGCTAACAACTGAATTTTAATTCTTTGCCAATCATTTGGGTTCTCCACACATTATTAATAATTTCAGGAAAATTCTCGCCACATATTCTGGTTAATTTCCTTGAGGCAGGTACAGATGCATAACTAAATGTCAGTTAATATACCGCAAGCACTTAATAGGCCCACAAACCTCAACTCCCACATGCAGTAATAATTTGCATTTGCCGGAAAATGGGGGGGGGAGGCTGCGAATGGGCAGGACTGCGCTGTTCTGGGCCTGTGTGTGTCGGGCCAGATTGGCCCTCGGTGGCAAATATTTGCGGTTGTCTAAATGAAATGCATGGCGTTGCAGTGGCATGCTAACCACATCGCGACGACCCCTGGCTTGTGTAGTTTGTATATTTGCATTGCACCGCGAAATATGCAATTAAATCATAAATTAAGCGGTAAAAATCAAACATAACCCAATGCGTGGGAAATGTTTTCGAGCCATCTCTGAGCCCCTGAGGCGTAGACTATGGAGTATGAATTACTAACAGTTCTGTTCGCGAATGTGTCGTGTCTTTAGCCTATTGATTTGATTTCATTCAATGAACTTGGGGGTTTTAATTAGCTTGTACTTATGCGGAAAGAGTTAATATGTATCAAGTCCCAAGAAATATTTACACAAACAATTAAAAATTAAATACCGCAGGCAAAGATTTATGTAATGTTCAAGTTTAAAATTGTATTAATTACACTGCGCACTTTCCACTGAAACTAAATGAGGCGGACCAAGATGGGTTATAAATTAGCATCATATTCATTATGTATCTGCATCCGTATCTGTATCTGTACACACACTGTACGGTCGAGATACTTAAAGCCAAGCCTAATGGCTGTCCGAGGGCACAGGACGCCAGTATCGATTCCCATTGAATCGCAATCACGAATTCATGAATCGACCGAATGTCCCCGGTTATCCTCGATGTCCTCCATGTCCTCGATATCCTGGTTTGAGGTTTGGGGCGAGTCGAACATGCGAATAATTGATTATGCGGCCGACTTCTTGATGAGGCCACCGTTATTATTTTAGCCGCTCGTGTTGTAATTGCAAACGGAAGCGGAAACGCTCGTCAGCCATAAATTTGCTCAGCTCTAAATAATAAAAAAAAAAACGTGAAAAAAAATAAGAGAAAAAGAGCCAGCGTGACCGCAGACAGAGACAGCTGGGGCCATCCTGGAAACGCTAAATAAATTATGCATTAAAGGCCATGGCGCGCTGATGATTTATGCAGGAGACCAGGAACCCCGGACACTGGGACACCGGCAATCCGGGAGTCCAGGAACCAGGCACCAGAGTTGCCGAGTTGCAGTTAATAAACCCCGCGGTGGCAATGGGTGACCATGGCAAAACAAGAGGCCCGCGTAACACTAGCAACTTGCTCGCTAAAATCCAATTTCAGGTCCCAAGTCCTTGGCAGTTGCCAAGTTCAAGGAGGAACTCAAGGATGGCTACCAGAATGGGAACCTGAACCGTGAGCCACTATCCAGGAGCAGGCAAAGGAGCCAAAGGACCTGCAGCTCGGCTCTTGTAAATTTCTTATGAGCGAAAAATAAATAGGAAACAAGGAATGCAAGGCTTGCTTTTCGGACTGAATTTACAGATACTCTTGAGTATTTTTTTATTTAAAAATATAACCTTAAAAACACAAAGATAACAACGATTTATTATAGTATATATTTCTATATTCTATGTCAGGTTTAATAATATCTCATTTTAGTTTTTGGAATAACGATAAATCTTCTTGTTTGTTAATATTTAATTAATTTTTTTCCACCAATAAATTATCGATTATATTATTAATACTTTGTATTGCCTATCGATTTGTATTGAAATAAATTGTAGACTCTGTAACTATAATTTTTTTGTTAAAACTAATATTATCTCATCTTAGATCTCTGAAGTAATATGGGATTTTTTAGTTTATTGATATTTAATTTAATTCGTTGCCTCGATAAATTAAAAAAATATATAAGCTGTAATTCATATCGATATACAAAATCAATATAATCCCTCCATTTAACTTCATACGAGCCTTAAAAATGTAATAGTTAGCAGAATGGCTTATAATTTAGGCCTAAAATTGGGGAAAAAGGCCAACAACCTTCTGTGAATAATGCAAATACCCTTATTTTTTGTGAGGGCATTCAAAAGAAGCGACCACAGAACATACATATGAGCAAAAGTTGCCAAGTTGTTGCAAGTTGGCTGAGTGCTTTTGTTTTTCCTGCCGCTGCTTCGACTCCTGGAAGGCACGCACAATTAAATCAAATTACCTCGAGTGCACTCGCCGCTTTTTCACAGTCACAGTTGGCGCTGGAGCTCCGAATCCAGGGATGAGTTTCTGGCCTGGTCCTGGGTCCTGCAATTAAGCTTTGCGTCAAGTGTCAGACTTTGTTTGGGCTTTGTTTTCGCCTTCACTCCTGGCTTTTTTCTGATTTTAAGGATCTCCGTGTGTGAATTGCTTCCGGCTTTGGTCAACGAACTTACACTGAGTGTGTTTTCTTCACTTTTTTTTTAGCCATAATTATTTGGACATCAACTAATCCAGTTTGCCAGCCAGCCAGACCGAAGCCAACCAACCAACCACAATGTGGGCGGAGTTTTGCGGATTATTCGATTAGAGGCCCGCATATGCCCCGAAAAACCGAAACCAGATTGAAATTGCATCGGTTTTTGGCAGGGAGCCGGGAGCAAAGATTTAATTGAAATCGCAGTTCAGCCGGCCGGACAATGCAGCAGCGGAAACAAGGCAAAAATGCGCAAAAAAAAAAAGAAAACGAAGGAGAGCAAGGACTCGCCGGGGAATCGAGTTGACATATTCATATGGGGCGGTGGCACATCAGTCCCCGCTCCATCCTTCTGCCTTCTTTCTGGACAAAAAGCGAACAATATGCGACGCTGATGACAGAGTGACAGGAGGAAGGAAAGGAGCAGGAGCAGGAACAGGAGCTGAAGCCGAAGCTGGAACAGGAAGCAGCGTTGAAAGAAGCATTACGGCAGCTGAATATGCTCCCCGAATCCCCCGGGGAAACAGCAGCAAACTATGAGGGGGAGAGGGAGCAGGACCCAGACCCGCACCCGGACCCCGATACGACCCGGACACGGACACTCACTTGGAGCTCAGGACTTCGGGGCACACGGGGAGAAAATATTAGGCTAAGGTGAGGCGCATTATCCTTACCGAAATTATGCTTAAAAATATTGAATTCTATGGATTAGGTTTAGGTTAAGGGATAAACAAAGCAAGGACATGATAAAAATAATTTATATATTTATTATTAATATTTTTTTAAATTGTACTTTTGTTATTTATTTGTGTATACTCAGAAATACATCTCTTTCATGAATAGTTCCTGAAAACAATTAAATATTAAGCAGAACCACCCTTAAAAATATTTATTACTAGGCATCAGGTTTGGGTTAAAGGATTAACAAAGTAATGACATGATAAAGATAATTTTTATATTTATTATTAATATTTTTATTTAACTTTTAACTTTAATTTTACATTTAAGTCAGAAATACAATTCTTTCACAAATAGTTCCTTTAAACAATTAAATACCAAGCAAAACTAGGTATATACTTATTATATATTCCCAAAACTCTCAGAAACTAGTTTAAAACCTCCCCTATGAATACCCCAAAATTTCTCTCGGTGCATGGCACCCTCGCGCCAGCATGCGCTGGTGCTATGAAAACCTCAAAATGTGAAAACCGAAATTAAATTTACATCAAAAAGGAGCGAAAAGGACAACAAGGCACTGGGACCGGGGCGGCAGGATCAACATGTGAGGGTGGCTTTGCCTGCATTTCGTTAGGGGGGTGCTGAGGGGGTGTGATGTTGCCATTGTAATTTTATTAGGTGAGAAGTGTGTGTGTGGGTGTGTGTGCAAGCGAGGGGGCGGTAGTGCTGCTTCGGGCCAAATAAATAAGCAAAATATGGTGTCCGAGAAGCTTCTAACCTGCTGCGTATGCGTTTCCAGTTCCGTTTCCGCCCCCTTCCGTTCCATTCCGTTCCGTTCCGTTCCATTACAATCCGATCCGTTATAGCCCAGCCCGGGGGTACCACATTAAATTAGTTTTGACACGTAAATGCGTTTAGCAGCCTAGAGTTTTTCGCCTTTTGTTTTTGCTGCTCTCTGTTTTCAGTTTTCTGTTTCTCCTCTCTCTGCTGGATGTCTGGCCTTGTTTCCGTCTTCACTCGGCGGGGACTCCCCTCCATTTATTAGAACTTTCTTAAGGGTAGGCTTTGGCATTCCTGGCATTTTGTAGCATAATTTCAGCCTGTCACTGGGGCCGCGAATAAATTACACAAACACCGAAGGCAGAAAGACTCACAATTTATGGCCCTAACGCGCAGGCAGAGTGTGTGCAATTAACCTGAAATTAAACGATTGTTATTATTACCGATTGTACAGGTACGGGTACGGGTACGGGTACCAGTGCCAGGTGGAGGTACTATACAGGTGGGCTGAGACGTTAACTCGCTAATTGGTGGTGACATTTCTCAGAGGGGAATACTAATAGTTTTAGGGGGTTGTAAGTATTATGTCATTGAGGGTATTGCCATGTTTAGTTTGATTTTAATTGGTGTTGAGGTTTTTAAGAGGTCTGGTTCTTTTTATCTTTAAGGGTTTTTTGTTAAATTATTTATTTGGTATTTTTATAATAAGGTTTCACTAAAAATAAATTATTCATTTGGTTGTAATTCATATTCTTATGTCGCAAAATGTTGCATTGTTGATATTTCATATTTTATTGGGTTTCAAATATTTTTTGGTATTTAAATAATAAGATATCATGACAAATAAATGAGTAATTTGTTTGTAATTAATATTTTTATGCCGCATAATGTTCAATTGTTAATACTTCACATTTTTTAGGTACTAAATTATTTATTAAGTATATTAATAATAAGATTTCATGACAAATAAATTAGGCTTTTGATTGTAATTAATTATTTTATATCGCATTATGTAGTATTGTTAATATTTCATATTTCTTAGAAACTTTCTATCTTCTTCTATGACAGTTATAGGTTTTAATAGCTCACGAATCGTTTTATTAATATTTTTTAAATATCTTTTTTTTCTATAATATTTACTGCACTTTATATTTGTTGTGGCTCTATTTTTATTAATAACAGAATTTTAAGCTATTTTCTCTTACTGCTACCTTTAATTTTCTTTATATTCCTTTAATTTAATAATCAATAATAAACTCTTTATAAACCCTCTCTGTTTATTTACTCTCCAGTTACTTCGCAATGTCTAATGTTCCTTTGCCTTTGTTCAGTGTCCTTGCCAGCGCCACCTGAAACATCTTTCGAATGCAGTTAGGATCAAGGAGGAAGGACGCTGCATCATCGGCTAATCTGCGCTGCGTGTGCAAGGAGCCGAGCTGGGGCTCAGGTCCTGCGTTGACACGCAACATTATGGGCAGCTCTTTTCGGGTTCAAGTGCCGGCAGAGGATGAGGATGGGAATGAGGAGGATCAAGGAGCCGGTGAACTATTAACATTTAAACTCGGCAATAGGAGAGCACACACATGCCAGAGCTTTCTAGGTTCACGCTTCTACAATTGCAGGTTCCCTGCAATGCCATGACAAATGGCAGCCAGCTCATCCTGTTGTCCTCCAAAGTCCTGCCTGGCACTGGGAAAATAGGTGCAAAGAATAGAACAAGGATCTTGGAGAAGTATTTACCCATTTTTAAAACTCCTTTAGGGCTTCTCACTTGATTAATTTGATATTCTTTAATTTTTGTAATATTTTTATTAAGTATTACACTAAATAAAGATGCTAAAATCCCTGGCAAACTTCCCTCAGTGCACATTATGTGACCAAACAAGAGAAGCTCAAAGTGCACACCCCAGGATTCCGGATTCCTGAGCCGGCGTTGAGATGAGAGATATTTATGAATCACACGAGCTCAGTAAATCATCGCCCCCAGCTGCTGGTTCCAGTCCTGGGCATCCTGTCAAGGAGGAGTCAACAGGTCCGGCAAAAGCGAACAGGAGACTCGGGGCATATCGATGTGCCCGATCCCTGACGGTTGCGACAAAATACAATTATGACGAGCAGGAGCCCAGCTCGGGCGCCATGCAAATCAGTTGATGACCATATCTTTCTATATACATATATATATGTATATATATGTATGGGGCAGACAAAAGGATGCTGAAGATGGCGTCAGCGTTGGCTCCTCCTTCTGGTCGATGCTCCAGTTCCAGTTCCACTTTCATTCCGGTCGAGGCCAGCTGCGTCACAGCAAGTCGAGTCCCTTAACGAAGAGAATTTAGGTTCTGTAGGATGTTTGGCTATTTTCTAGCCAAGTTCGAGGATTAAGATATCGCTAAAATTATGTATAAATAATACAAATATTATACCAAATAATAAAAGGAATTTAAAACATTGGTTTAACTATTTAAATGCTTCCTTCTTAACTCTTAATTAAATACTTTCATAAAAAGCAGAAATATCTATTTCTTAAGACTCTATTTTTTGGTGTTTCCTAATTAATAAACTAACAGAGAAATACTTAAGTATTCAACTATTTGTGATGCTTTATTAAACTCTTAATATTTGTTTGTGATTTAAAATGTATACATTTAGTTACATTTAGAAGTTATTTGAGTACGTTTTTCCTTAAAAATTCTCTCTGTGTACATATAGTATAAACAAACTGAAAAATATGATATTTAAATCTCGAACTATTATCGATGTTTGTCTTGGCTCCAATATTTTCGTGTGTTTCCTAAGTAATAAACTAAACTAAATTAAAATTCGTAGATTCTTAAGTATTTTTATTGCTTAATTTAGCCCTATTACTTAGCTGCATTACTTTGGGCTTATTAAATAATAAAGTAAACCAGAAATACTTTATTTATCAACTATTTTTTATGCCTTATTTAACTCTTAGTATTTTGTTGTGATTTATAATAAATTAACTAATGTATAATGCATAAATACTTAAATTCTTAACTAATTTCAATGCTTATTTAGCTCTATTATTTTTATTTAGATTTATAATTAATAATAATTTTTTTAAAGTATTTTTTGTTCCTTTTAAGCTACGTTTTTTGCGTTTCATAGTTAATAAATTATTTAGTTGTAATAATTTTGTTAGTGTTTCCTAATAAAATACTTAAACTTAATACTTAACTCATAATATTCTTCTTTTGTGATTCATAGTTGGCATCACCGGCTGCGTCGCTTTGAGGAGAAGGAGGCGTTCCGTGGAGCTCAAAGAGGCGAGTGCGTCGCCATGCTGATTACCAGGCCATTCCCCCTCCGGGCCACTCTGTCCACTGTTTACCCATTTCATCAGCATCAGCATCCGCAGCAAAGGCAACAAAACAACAGCGCAGCAGCCGCAGCAGCAGCAGCAGCAGCATCTCATCTCTTCTCGGCGATGCAGCCACCACCCACTGGCGCCACTTTGTCGCGACGCTTTTTATAATTGAAGCAAATTGTTAGTTGAGTTGGCATTCACTCGTCGTCCTCGTCCTCGTCCTCGTCCTCGTCCTGCCTTTTATCCTTATCGCAACAGCCGCTGCCGCTGCTGCTCTTGTTATTGTCCTTGCATTCGGGCAGAAGCCACCCCCGAGAATCCTCTCCAGCTCCATCTCCATCTCCATCTCTCGTTGGCCTCGCATTGTCGCATTCCAATTACAAAACAATCATGATGAGCCCTAGATATTCGCCACTCTGGGCACAATAGTTAGTTAACTGAACAGAAATATGAATGTTTCCACTGATAAATACCAATTTGAATGCGAAAAGAATTTAAGAGAAAATAATAAGCTTTAAAGACTTAATTTAGTCAAAAACTACAATTTTTATTACCCAAAGGCTATTAAATTCAAGTCGCTGGAACCAGGACGACAACTCATAGTTAAGGTGAACGCATAAGGGAATAGCAGCGATAGGCAACGATGCTCGTCGTGGCCAAAAACGGAACACGAACATCCTTCTCCTCCGGAGGCAGCAGCTCGACGATATGCCGGCCGGCCCCTCCTTGTTGGCTCTCGTACGGTTACGGTTACGGTTACGTTTACAGTAAAAATCCAATAATCCAATCGCACAGGACTCGGGGCTCGTTCGCCAGGATGGGGTCCAGGATATCGCAGCCAGGATCAAGCCGCGAGTGCTGTGCTAGCTCAATGTGTAAAATCCTATCTTATCCTATATTAAATAGGGGGATGTGCCGAAAAAAGAGATACGAAAGATGTAGAAGATGTTGCTTGATGCGATTGCGGATGCGGATGTGGATCGAGGACTTCAATGACTTCGATGACTTCGATGACTCCGATGAGGAGGAGGAGGAGGAGGAGGAGGAGGAGGATGTGCACGAGAGTGACACGATCACGATCAGACTTATCGCTTCCGCCACGACAGCGGCTCCTTCTCCAGCTCCTTGGCCCGCTGGGCGGCCTCGTGGTTGCGCCGCCTGATGGCCATGTGCTCCGTCTCCGACAGCAGGCTATACCGATTGCCCTCCTTGCTCAGATAGCCATGGATCACGGCCGCATGGAGGGTGTGGGGTATGTGGCGCTTCAGCTCCACCGCCGGACGCTGCAGGCGGGCGGCCAGGCTGTTGATGATCTCCGGATAGCTAACTGGCCGCCGGAGTTCGCGCATCAGGGCCAGCACGGCCGGAAACAGATCCGGCAGCGGCTCCTTGCGGAACCGCAGACTCTGCCGGTTGGCGAAGCGCTCCAGCAGATGCTCTTGGAGATGCGGCGGCAGGCCCAGCAGGCTCGGTACCGCTCCAGGGGCAGGGGCCGGGGCAGGAACAGGGTAATGGGGATGCAGATGGGGCGGCAACTGTGGCGCCAGATGATGCAGATGGGGCGGTACATGGTGCGGATGCAGATGTGGCGGTCCATGGTGCGGATGCGGACGTGGATGCGACAGCAAGTGCGAATGGGGATGCGGTGGCTGATATGGATGCTGATTTGGATATGGATGCTGATGCGGACGCGCCAGCGGATGCGAGTGGAGGCGCAACAGATGCGGATGCGGGGGATGTGGCAGGAGGCCCAGCTGGCGCATCAGCATGTGGTAGGTGGCCTCGGTGCTGGCCAAGGTTCCCAGGGTAGGCAGGTTGGTGGTCCTGGCTCCGGTTCCGACTCCGCTTCCGCCTCCGGCTCCGCTTCCGGCTCCGCTTCCGGCTCCGCTTCCGGCTCCGCTTCCTGCTCCGCTTCCTGCTCCGCTTCCGGCTCCGCTTCCTGCTCCGCTTCCGGCTCCGCTTCCTGCTCCGCTTCCGGCTCCGCTTCCTGCTACGCTTCCGGCTCCGCTTCCTGCTCCGCTTCCGCCTTCAACTGCGGCTCCTACTCCAACTCCGCCTCCGCTTGGCTGACCGCCTCCGCTGGGCAGTCCGCTACGGGGTATGTGTCCTCGGGCCGGCTGGAAGACCGGCGCCCGGGCATTCAGGCGATATTGTCGCGATAAGCTGGGACCCAGCCGGGTAGAACCTGGTGCTGGTGGTGGTGGTGTTGGCGTTCCCTGTTCCTGTTCCCTGACCGTTGGCATCTCATAGGCCCTGGCGGCGGCATTCAGCTTGGAGTTGGCCGCCATCATGATGGCCGCGGCCGAGGGCATGGGCCTGCACTGATGATCCCGGAGCTCGAGGGGCGAGGGAACCTCTGTGTAGGGCGGTGGCTCCATCACCGGCTTCTCCAGGCTCAGGTGCTTGACGCTCAGGCTGTCGCCGGACTCCTCCGGGGCAGGATCATCGGCGCAATGGACTTGGACTTGGGCTTGCTCCATTGGTGGCTGAACAAACCCAAATCCAGGGCCAGGTCCCTGCCCCTGATCGCCACCGCTGCCACCGCTGCCACCGCTGCCGCTGCTGATGAAGCTATTGCTGCTGCTGTTGGTCTCGCTGCTCCGCTCCTCCTCCGCCTCCATCTCCAGGTCCATCTCCGTCTGTATCTCCTTATCGTTCCCGCTCCCATTCAAATTCAAGTTCTCGATCGCCCTCTCAATCTCAATCTGGATCTCCGTCTTCATCTCGTTCTCCGGGCTCTGCCGGGCCAGGGCCAGCTGCAGGTCGAGGCAACCCAGCTGGCTCAGGTGCTGGCCCAGGCTGAGATTGAGGCTGTGCATCTTGTGGTGATTGAGCTGCTTGAGCTTGGTCAGATACGGGGACATCATCCTCTCGCCGAGATTAAGCTGCAGATCCTCCAGGATGCCGCCTAAGTCGCTCTGAGTTCGTCCTCCCTTCAATTCGGGATTCGGTTCGTTTAGGTTCAGTTTTGGTTCGGTTTGCTATAGCTCTGTATGGGTTTCAGTGGATTCTGCGGTTATTTCTGGCTTGGAAATATTTGCAATTTACTCTTTTTTGTATCGAATTTTGGTGATTTTATAATTATCGCTCTTGTAACGGTCGCGTTGGGTTGTACTAAATATATATCTACTCGTATATACACGTTCACGTCGTCACTATTCGCGGTCTGGGATGCCGGTACTGGTTGTAACCCAACGTTGAAACACGATACGGATACGTAATTTACAACAGGTTTTTGCTGTTCTGCCGAAAAGTGAAATTTTGTCGATCCGAGTGAAAAGTGTATGGTGCTCAGTTCAGGTCGAAGTGAAAGTGAAATGAAGTGTGAATTCTGAAATCTAAAAACTAACTGACAATAGCCAGCTTTCGCTTGGAAAGTATAAGCCAGGCCAGCTGGGTTTGGGGATAATCTTAATAAAAAGAAAAAGTTTTCATTTATTTTTATTTATTTATTTATAAAGAGCTAGGAAATAATTAAAATTATGAGCTAGCAATGATGTTGAGCAATGGCAACGTGGGCCTTCAGCTCGAAATGTACATAAGATTAGTTTTTAGGTTTACTTATAGGTATTTATTTCTATGGCTTAGCTTAGATATAAGAATATCTTATATATAATATATAAGAATGCGGTGGCATAAATTTGTGTTATTTTAGGAATTGTAGAATTATTATTAACTATGTAAATATATATATTTTTCTTTTTTAAATCTACCTATTGACAATAGGTATTTATTTCTATGGCTTAGCTTATTTGAGGAATTGTAGAATTATTAATAACTAAGTAAATAATTTTTTATTTTTAATATGTCTATTGGCAATGTATAATTATTATAATAAATATATAAACACATTTTCTTTATAATTAAAGTTATTACAGCCAGAGCCCAGAGAGCCCAGTTTCTAAAGCAAAACCTCACGGAATGCGGCACCGTGAAGGCCAATGATTCTTAGCCTCTAAATCCTACCTAAACCCATCTCTTAGAGTCCGAATTTTGCCTTATACTTAGCCCAATAACTTAATTTCTCAACTCAAGAACCTTAGCTAAATTTAAACTCCCCAAAAAATCAACTTTTACATCGATTTAAAAGCCAAAACCCGTCTCTGCCGTCTGTCTTGGCCAAAATCTAGTTCTTTGGCCCCAAAAAAAGGAAATAAATGTCAGTTTCTGGGGTTGCAAAGCCCACACACACACACACACACACCAGTGTTTACAGTACATAAATAAGGCGGAGAAAAAAACGCAACAATTTTGGGACTACCCCGAGCCTGGGGCCAGAAAACAAAACCGAATCCGTTTACCCAAAGCCGTGTAAAACAATATGCCGCCAGAGGACCCAGGACCTTCGTGATGATGAGGTGCGAAAAATCACAAGAATTGGATTTCGTTCCTTGAATTATGGGCCACTCGCCTGGAGGCGGGCGGGGATCGTAAAAGGGATAATCCCTGGCATTAGTGGCCTCCCCAAATGAATAACCAGTTAATGTGCCAGGTCACTTCACCGGCTCCAGCTCCAGTGTTGGGTAATTTCACCATTTTCAAATTACACACCACAAAATCTCATTTAGCTGAGTAAAGCCAGTTGAGTGGACTAAACTGGGGGCTGGGCTGGGCTCTGGCCACGCACACACAAATTACTAAATGAGTTGACCCCCGGGCGTAGGGAGAAGGTGCTCCTCCTGCTCCTCCAGCTCCTCCTGCTCCTCCTGCTCCTCCTGCTCCTCGTGGCCGCCCAATTGTAATGTGCCGGCCTCACGCTCGCTTGCCCCGTTCAACGGGCGTGAAAACAACGCATTCACACCGCACACAAATGCAGCAAACGGAGCCTGGAACTAAGACCTCGAGGCTCCAGCAGACGGTCTACCTCCTCCACTTCACAAAACACAAGAAAAAACAAACAGAAAATATCTTGGTCACTTAACCAACACTTGAATGAATTTATTTCATAAAAATAATGGAATGAAGAGACTTAAAATGAAAGAAATGAATTTATGGGTAGTTTAAATAATTTGTTCATTAATGTTTTGGTGTAATATCGCTATAAATATATTTTGTATAATATCTAAACTTCAATAAAGGGGTTCTGATATTATAATTATATGTTATATTTTACTATTAAAGCCATGCCTAGTCCCGAACCTAAGCCACAATAATATTGTCTAAATATTATAACTAAATATAAATAACTATAACTATAGTTTCTCTTCAGACATCATAGCATTTTTTCCGCCTGCACTGTCCAAACAGGTATTATCACACATGGCACCAGCAGCAGCAGCAGCAGCAGGATGGTTTCTCGGCGACCAAGGACATAAGCGTGACTAAACCCCAAGCGCAGTGACTTCCGTCGCTCCAAGGGAAGACAGGAGGTGGCATGGCAGAGACCAGGACGATGCAGCTGCCCGAGGAGCCTCTGGCTGCATCCTGTTTGGAGCCTTTAAATGCCAGTTGGTGTCGCAACAATCAGTGAACTCAAACACAGCTCCGCACAGCCACACACATGCAGGGCCTCTCGAGGGCAGGGCGTCTTCTATATACTTATTTTAGGGGCCTGGCATAGAGATGAATAGGAACCTTTATTTATACTAAAAGTATGAATTATCTAAGGCTTTAAAAAATTCCTATATAATAAATCGAAAATATCTATAATTAATCTGCGGTAGAAATCGCTTAAATTGATTTATAAATTAGTTCATATTAAAAAGGAATTCAATTTGTATTACTTAAAATTCGAATTATTTCCAACCTTTATTTATACTTAAAGTATAAATTATCTAAGGCCTTAAGAAATTCCTATATAATAAATCGAATATATCGATAATTAACCTGCGGTAGAAATGGCTTAAATTGATTTAAAAATTATTTCATTTTATAAAGAGGAATTCAACTTTTATTACTTAAAATTCGAATTATTTCTTATAGATATTTATAAAATATTTTGTAATATTAATTAACGAAATTTCTGATAATCGATTATTTACTTCTTTTGTTACTTAGATGCTTATAATTTCCAAAAACCTTTTACAAAAATATATATAACATATTGAAATTAATGCCTGATGCCTCGATATATTCTGCCATCCCTGATCGGACTTGCTAGGCCCATATACAAGTATAGTATACTCCACTTTCGCACACACAACCCTTGTACATATACCTATATATACTCAGGGGCAGGAGGTCAAGATGGGCGGGCACTTGGCGCCCCGAAGCTGACACCACATCAAACACAAAGGACGCGATTGAGGTTGGCCGTCTTAGTCAACGTATCCTTGTTGATATGACCGCAAGCTCAAGGCTTCCAAATGCCACCATCACACCTCGGCGAAGTTGGGTGTTACAGGGAAGGATGGGGATGGGAGGACGATGGGCTATGCCTTCGAGTTGCATTTCAATTAGCTCGCTTAGCTGCAAGGCCTCCCCGGACAGAGGAGGACCGGAGAATCGGGGATTTGCCCCAGTCACATCCCGGCCCATCGATCAGCAGGAGGGAAAAGAGGCCTCCTCCGACACGAAAATGGGATTAAATGGGTTGTCAGAAGTACGGCAGCTGATTGGGGATTACTCGGAGAATTATTCTCTAAGGGGAAGCGGCACTCCTTGGGCTTTTACTTTACTTAATTTAATTTAAAAGCCTTAAAAATTATTAATAATTATATAAAGTTAAAAGGATGCTATTGCTTACATATTTTTCTTTATTTTCAAACTTAAGCCATATTTTTTTGTGTAAATTTTGTGCTCTTCCGGCTCCTAGTCCATCGATGCACTGTGGTCACTCTCCTCACTGTCCTGCCGCCAGGACACCCTAGCGAATCCGGAGGAGGTACTCGGGCCATGATTCTGCATCTGATCGAGGCGATTGGGCGCCACCGAGTAGCGGAGATTCTTGACCCTTAGATAGCCCGTAATGATGGCATCCTGCAGGCCCACCGTGATCTGACGCTTCAGCTCCTCGTCGCTGCGTTCCATTCGCTCGGAGATGGCCACCACGATCTCAGGCTCCGTCAGGGGATGATCCGAGTCGGCGATCACCTGCAGGATGCTGCTGAACAGGTTCGGGATGAGCTTGCGCCGCGGCGCACGATTGTAGCTGCTGTGCAGCATCCTGGCGGTCTCTGTACCTGGGAGCCGGGGGGCGGGCATGGTTCCAAAAATGGGGGAAAACGGAAAATCTGAAGGGACATATAAAACAGGGACTACTGGGTTTTGAAATGCAGCTTTACAAGGAAAGTAAGATAGATATCTTAGCTTACTCTGCATAGTTTCTATTGAATTGGTGAGTTTTCTTGGTTTTAAATGGTAAACAAAATTTGGAAAAAATATTTACAATTATTTTTTGTTCAGTTTTCTTCCCTATAAATATCTACAAATAAAAGAAAAATAAATAAAGGAGCTTTTCCAACTAAATCAAATTTCTAAAAAGCTTTCAAATGGACTTTCTGCTCTTGATACGTTTTGTTCCTTAAATAAACTCAAATAAATTAAATAAATATAATATTAATTTAATAAAAAATCCAAGAAAACTCATAAAACCTCGTAATAAGCCCAGCCAAGTCAGTGCCTTAAAGTTAACACCCTTGCGGACGCGTCTGCCTGGAGACTCCAGTCACTTACACTTACTCCAGAGGTCGGCGGAGGCCAGGACAATTGGGTTTGGGGGCAGACAGAGGCAGGATCCAGGCAGACGAGTATCGATTTACAGTTAAAGTGACTGTTGCGGATGTGCGGATGCGAATGCGGATGCTGTAAGTGTAAGTGCTAGTGCCAGTGTATGGGTAATCAAGTACAAATGCGAGGACATCGACTCGATGACGCCATAGACGCCGCAAGGAGGAAGCGAAGGAATCCTGCGACAGGCGCTTCAAATTTGCATGGCTCGGATTGTTGTTTTTTGTTGTAAATGTTTGCTACTGTTTTTTGTTGTGTCTGGCACGTGTCGCCGGGAATTTAGATAGAGGAACATTTTCCAAAGAGCATAATACACAATAAACCGCACCGCGATTGGCATCTCTTCCGCATCTCTGCAAAATCGCATTTATCTGGCCGCGAGGGGTGGCTAATGAGTTTGGCGTAAGTGACAGAAACCATTCCCATTCTGCCTGCAGCTCTCTTGCTTTGAGTAACGCAAAGTGCGTTGCATTCTAAATTACGCCATCGAATGTGACCAAGGCATGCCACCAGCAGGTACCAGCTACTGCACTGAGGCAAAACTATAGAATACGTCATAAAAATTAGAAATAAAATCTTTAGAAAATTGTAGAGTCTCTCTTGAGGTTTTTAAATATTATTTACAGTGAAAAAGTCTAATATTTCCGCCTTAATAATTATAGATAAATAAAGAGAACTCTGAACTTTGGTTAATTCGTGTGCCGGCAGAGGCTGGGCAGGGAAATTTTTTCTTAAGAGGTTCCTAACTATTATTAATAGTGAAAAAGTCTAATATTTTCGCCTTAATAATTATAGATAAATAATAAGAGCTATGAACTTTGTGTAATCCGTATGCCGGTAGAGGTTGGGCAGGAAAATGTTCTCTCCAGAGCTTCTTAATTATTATTAACAGTGAAAAGGTCTTATATTTTCGCCCTAATAATTATAAATAAATACAGAAAGCTGTAAACTTGTCCAGTAATCTGTGCACAGACAGAGGCTGGGCAGAGAGACTAGCTAAATTGCATAAAATAAGACCAGTTTTAATGTATACAGATTTTATATTTATTTAAATAAATATTTTCTGACTTAATATTATAATTAGTACACAAATATTAAATATTAAAATATTAATTTAACAATTTGTTAAGCTAAAAATCTTAATATTTTCCCCAAATGCATGAACACAAAGCCAACATACAGAGAAATTAGAACCCAATAGCCCCGCGCTGGCTGCTGCCCCTTTGGCAGCTGTCAAGCTTGATTAGCAACTTTGAGCTGTTGAAGCGGAGCTAACTTTTGTTTCTCACATCCATTTCGGTTTGATATTATTTCCCTCCCCAGCTGCCCCACCTCGAACTCCCCAGCAAAGCTGTAGCTGTAGCTGCTGCTGAGTGTTAATTATGACTGACAACGTTGGCAAACGCTACACATTTCAGCACTTGGACACCACCCAGTCGAGCCATCCGAACCAGTGATTCACCCGGATAGCACTGCCCACATCCGACGTCCTGGGTCCTGGGTCCTGGGTCCTGGGTCCAGCGCCCCATGTCCAGTGGCCGCTGCAAGTTTCACTAAGCCGGCGCCAGTGATTAGGCCAGGCTCCAAATGCGACTAGTAACAATTAAAGCCAGCCAGTTTTGCGACTGCAAAAGTTTATCCCGCTCTTCTTTCAGCCTCAAATCTCATCATCTATGCACAGCGAAAAAATGGGATTTGATTTGGTGAATATTAAAGAAATATTTCTTAAAAATATATATCCTAATCAAGAATGGCAAAGAAAAATCCAATAGCTAAGGTTGAGTTCTAGAATGAATATTTGGAATATAAGACGTATTTATGAAGAACAAAATAATAATAAAATATTATAATTATCCCTCATATTGTTAGGAAATCGATAATATCAATGAAATATAGATAACAGCTTAGATTTAAATTAAGAATTAGAATAAAATAAATATCATAACTGACTCTTATTTAATTATATAATGCAAACAGAAGGAACAAAGATAAATAACTTATCTGTCAAAATATATTTATTAAAGAAATAATCGATTCATCCGATAAACAAGCATACCTAAGAAAATATCGATAAATCTAGATAACCCAAGAAGCTATTAAATATAATGAACTGATAAACTAGTTAAATTATTTTATTAAAAATCGATAATGTCGATAACAAAATATCGGTAAATCCCGATATCCCTCAAAGCTATTAATTACAACGAAAAATCTTTATTTAATTAAAATTCCATTGCTAATTCAATATTTTTGCTCCGTGCAACCCCTCAGTTGTGCAATTAACTGAAACTTTTATGCTCCCTTTTCGGGGTAGGGGGGGTGTGATGCAAGAATTATGACTCGGAATCAGGCGAGCGGAGCGCGCACACATGGAAAATAATTTATTTTACGATTAGCGGACAGCGATATGGCCAGCGATGCGAATAAGTGGCTGGGCGGGCGTCGTTCCCGCTGGTCCGGTGAATAAGTACTATAACTTCTATATATATATAACTGGAGAGTGTCCATTGAGATTGTGATTGGGACTGGGAATCGGCGACGCTGGCGTCAGCGATACCATTCAGCCCTCAGTGGCCAGCGGAAGTTGTTGGCCATTTGAAGCGACGACCGAAGCCATAAACTGTACAGTAAGTTATCGATGGGGGTGACGCGGTCAGATAGATAGATAGTTCTTTCAAATATATATTTGGCATTTATAGCGAAAGTTTCGGTTGATAAATGGGTTATTTTAAATATATTACCAGGACAAAAATATTAACACAAGGCTTTCAGCTACGCTATAATTCCCAACCTGTTACCAACCTGTTAAATTAATAATGTCAAGTCAAGGAGCTTGCCAGTATCCTTCTTTTTTTCGAGAGCCCTACCTTTACTTATAGAAATTATTAGAAAATAACTACCAATCATAAACATGACGCATACTTCTCGGAGCCCTCCAAGTTTCCCAAAGTTTGGGTCCTAAAGTGGCCCGCAAAATGCCCGTCTTGAGTAAGTAGTTGGGTTAATTTTCAGTGTGCTCTCTCTCACATTATCGCGCCGGGTAGGTGAGAGTGAAAGTGAAAGTGGAAAGCGAAAGCGAGGCAAGGACACTCAAATAATAATAACAATCTGCCGCGGGGGCTCGGGCTCTTAATGGGAACGCTAAGCGGAAAAGTTTTTATGATTTTTATTAGTTTCGTCTCGCGATGGGATGCCAAAACAAATGGGCAGCGGCCATAAAGATGCCCCTCAAATATATATTGGCATCCGGGGACAGGCGATTCGGCCTCGTTCTGGTTGAGATTTTCCCCCGGATTTCCACCCAGATTTCCACCCAGATTTCCATCCAGATTTATCAATGCCGCACGCGATGGACACCATGCGTGATATATCCCATATGGCGGTGGGCAAGTGTGGCTTCATTTCCGAACGGAGTTCGATTTTTGGATGGTCTGCCATTGACTCGGACTCGGACTGGGTGGAGTCCTCCTCCTGCCCAAGGCGGGGGAGGCGATGGCGTTGCTAATCTAATTTGCAGTTATTGGCGGTCGAGATTAGCCGAAACACTCAGGCGGACAACAAGGCACAACACACATGTGTGTGTAATGCGAATCGCGTGCTGGGAGATTCCCTTTCGGATTGCCTATAATTTGAGGAAGTGCACCTGCAAAAATAATCAAGAAAATGTACTAACATTTAGTTTAATTCTTACTTTTTATTTAATATTTTATATGTAAAAAAGTAAAGTATATGTATCATATTTAAAATAAATTAAAGCTTTGTAAATACTATATTAAAACTTTAAATTGAAATTTTCATAACAAAATGTGGCCTGAAATCGGTTTCAAAGGGACTGCTATGTATGATTCCACAAAAAAATGGGCTGGGAATTCTACGGCTTGAGAATTCTATTAAAAAAACTTCAATGCTCCAGAAAAATGGCTTGGAAATTATATTCAAAAATTTGTAAAATAAAATTAAAACCTACTGCAAACTAGCAATGAACTAACTAGTCTCCTCTTTAGCAAGTAAACAAGTATAGCTTACAATTTTTTTTACTTATAATATTAATATAATTATAAATATAAATTATAAATTATACAAATTTTAAGGGGTAGTCCCCGATTTTTCTCCAAGTGCCTGCGTCACAGCAGAGTGGGCATGAGACATATTACCATTCCAAGGCTGGCAAGGATGGCAGGACTCGAACTCCAGCCGCAGCCTGGCCTCGCTCGCACACGCAGACATTAGTCGAAGCTGTGCAAGTGCAAAACATAATGAAAATGATGTCAGTTTGATAAGATTTCGCCGCAGGGTGTGTGAGAGTGTGTGGATGGTGTGTGGTTGTGCGTGCATCACTACCATTGTTGTGTGTTATGAGAAAAGTTTCGCCGCTTAAAGATGTTTCGATGGCAAACTTCGGCACCGCATGCTCCTGGAAGGCGAAGTAACGCAGGGGAGAAAGTGAAGGGAAAACGAAGGGAAACCCCAGGAAAAACGAAGGGAACCCCCCAAAATAAACCGAAATATGCTGTTTGCATGCACATCGAGTGTATGCCATTTGTTGTTTGTATTTTTTGTTTTTCGACCGGCGAACAAATCCCATCGAAATAGTTGATACGGCAATGTTGGTAATAAGAAAATTGGACAATAAACAAATCTTGGCCCAAAAGTTTCGCGTGAGTCATTGTGCTTATTACAAATGGCTTAATTCGCCATGGTTATATTAGTTGTATATTAGTTACGGAGGCTAATTAAAGTGTTGTAAATAATAGGGAAAAATAAAGTTCAGGTTGGGAATAATAAGAGAAGATTTTAGGGCAGGGAAGTTCCTTAATTATGTTAGATTTCTAAGGTTTTCCTAATTTATAAATAACTTAAAGCTGGTATTAAGTGCTTAACTTGGTTTAAACTGCAAGTGCAGTTTCCCCTCTTCTTCATTATTATGCTTGGCCAGTTTATTTTGGTAATATCTATGTATATGGCCATAAACTGGTTAATAGCTCAGTTGCATCCCCCACACCTACTGGGTCCGTCCTCGAGGCTGCCTTTGTCCTTTGGAGCAAACACTCGAAACACGTCCAATCAGCCTCGGACTCCCATGTGTTGCTGCTGCATGTGTTGCGTGTGTTGCAAGTGCTGCTGCTGCTGCTGTTGCTCCTGCTGCCTGTTACGAGGACACACAATGTCCTGCCAGACTGGCAGCTGACAACGCCTATCAAATTAAGCAAAACAAAATTGCATTAGGGGCGAAAAGTTGCAAGCAAAGCACAAAGGCAGGCTCCCATGCCAACGTCACTTAATAAAACCCTTGCCACAGGAGCGCTTAAATACGTTTGAGGTGGGAAAAATAGATTATTTATTTATTTATTTATTTAAGATGATTAAGAAGAAATAGTTATTAATATATACATTATATATTTCTAAATAAAATAATATTTAATATAATTATAACAAATTTTATTTAATATATCACTTTTTTAGAGTTTTATCACCCCCAAATAATTCTTTAAAAAATCCCTTTTTCGCTCTTATTTTCTTAACCACAACTGTGTCTGCCTCCAAGGGGCGTGGCATGTCAGCGCCGCCAAAATTATTCATTGCACAGTGCGGTCCAGACAATTTATGCTAATCAACATCAATCGATTTGCATGGCCCGTGCCTCTCTGGCCAAAGGATAAACGCTATCCTGGGCGTCGCTTAGGCATCGCTTCTCCCTCCTCCTGCTCCTGCTCCTGCTCCTGCTCCTCCTCCGCCTGAGCTGTCGTGTTTATTGGGCGGTTCCGTTGGCTGCGGTTCAATGGCTGTAGCTCCTCGCAGATCCCATCCCATCCCAGAGCCGGGGCCATCGATGTCCAAAGTGGACAATCACTGCATGTGGCTGATTGCATACGGAGCACAACAATGGCTGTCCGTGGGCTTGGGGCTTCCGCCTCCTCCACACTGTTGCTATCTCTATGTATAGTTGCGGTTTGGGGATGGGGATGGGGATGTGGATGGGCATGTGCGTGCGACAGCAATAATTTCATAATGTTTATAAAAATTGAATAAACAGAATTGCTGGGCCGCCAGACAGAGCAGAGAGTGAGGATTTGGGCGATGAAAATCGACGGGCAGATGATGCTCTCTCTAGATATTTGTATTTAATTTATTTTGGGTTCACAAATAGGGATAAAAAAGGCAACGGACTAGGTTTTAGGTCGGATTTAATGCTTCTTGTGCAGAAAAATTATAAGAGAACATTTTCTGTGGTGTAAAGTACTTATAAATAACAAGATAAATAAGATTTTTAGTAAAATATTAAACGAATTTAGAAAAATTCTGTGCAGCAGAGTTTTAAAAAATTTCTGCGTTTTTCTAAAATGGTTGTTTTATCTAAAAAAATATGTCTATATGTTATCTCTTTAAAATATGTCTAAATGTATGCAATACAATTTTTGGGCCACAAAATAAAATTAAAGCTATTTAATAACGGTGACACATTTTGTAGTTTACTTTTACCCACATTTTTTAATTGATTTTAAAACTCTAAGGATTTTTGTTGTAGCCTCAAATAATTTTATACATTTTGAAATTTTATTGCATACTTTTGGACATATTTATTTTAGAGATATAACATTTTTTTACAGATATAAAATCTCCGAAGCAATTTCCCTTACTTATTATTAGTTCTTAATATTCCAACATAAATCTTCATACTTGATACATTTCTAAAATAATTCCCAATAATACTTTTGGAATTATTTTCTATGGATTTTCAATTTCCAGAAGCAGTTTCCTTCAAATATTATTAATTTCGTTAATATGCCAACAAATCTCTCTAAATTAGAATATTTATTGCAGGAGTTACAATGATATTATTATTTTCCAGTTTTATTGAATACTTTTGGTCATATTATTAATAGATTTTTAATCTCTCAAGCTATTTTCCATAATAATTATAATTGTTATTTATATTCCAGCACGAATCTTTATAAAATTATAGATTTATAGCACTATTCTTATTGATTAGTATTATTAAAAATATATTTTTCATATTTTCTATTAACTTCTAATCATTCCAGTAGATTACCTTAATGATTATTAATTTTGCCACTATCTCCGAGTGATTTCCTCTCCAGAAGGACTCTTCCTTGCCGCTTTTACAGAGCAACAAAGTGTTCGCTCATCTCGCTTATCAAGCAGCTGACTCATCCTGCGCCTGCGACACTTAACCCCACCAGCCAGCCAGCCAGTCAGCCAGTCAGCCAGCCATCCAGCAGTAATCAACCCTTTGCATCCCCCAAACTGCGCCACCCACCAAGTCCCAGCCCCACGCAGTTTATAGTCGGCGCTTAGGCACACATGTTGTCATCATTGCCATCGCCACGGCCATCATCATCATCAACATGGCTGCAGGGGGGCGCATGCCATGGATCCATAGTTCCATAGTTCCACAGGGATGGGGGAGGGGCGGATCGGGATGGATGATGGCTGTGGATGGTCCATAGTTGACCCCCAGTCGAGCATGCTCATGAATTTGGGCTGTATGGCAAATGAAGTTGAGCCCCAGCTGGAACCACGAGAAGCGAGAAAAAAAGCGACTGCAAATTTACTCAATTTTGCCCACACAGCATGTGTGTGTGTGGGTTGCAAAATTTTGTAAATTTTGTTTGCCAAATTGTGTGCCTGTGTGTGTGTGGGAGTGTGCGAGTGTAATTGCTGGGCATTTGTCATGGCCTGCAAAAATTGGGCCACAATCAAAGCTATACAGCGAAAGGGAGAGTACGTAATCGCACTTGAATTTGCCAACAAAAAATTGAGATATATGTATCAGATCAGAGTCATTAAAATTAGGGAATTTCTACTTAAATTCTAAGAGATTTTATCGTGAATAAAGTATGTTTTGCCAATTTTGAGATGATTAAACATACAACTTTCCTGCAAAAATTGGGCCACAATCAAAGCTATACAGCGAAAGGGAGAGTACGTAATCGCAGTTGAATTTGCCAACAAAAAATTGAGATATATGTATCAGATCAGAGTCATTAAAATTAGGGAATTTCTACTTAAATTCTAAGAAATTTTATTTTGAATTTATAGGAAATAAATAAAGTTGAAGTATGTTTTGGCAATTTAGAGTTGATTAAACACACAAATTTCCTAAGAAGTCTCTCAGAGATAAGTTCAACGATAAATCAAAGTAAGTCATTAAGACTACAAGAATATTTTAGATAACCTTCTTAACCTGTAAATTCTCTCAATAAAGGACTTTAAGGTCTTGAAGGAAAGGTAAAGACATCAGGAAGTACTTAAAAGAGGTTCCAAGCTCCCAATCGGCATCGGCTTTTCGGGGAATGGCCAGCAATAAAAACCCATATAAATGATACAAAAGGGCGGTGATTTGCAGATGGAGTGTCCTGTGGGTGCAGGTACTACGGCAGCGGCGTTGCAATTAGGTAAATCATGGCATGCTTTGTAATTTGCCACAGGCAAAAACGTACTGAGCCACTGACAGGCGGCAGGCAGAGGCAGGCAAATTGCGACCAAAGACAGGAGGAGCTTCCTCTGCACGGACAGAAAGTTTCGGCAATGAACTTCCCCGGCTCTACGGCTTAACACATCCGGATGGAGAAGGAGCCAGCGCCCAGGTGTGTCCTGTGCAGAGAGAAAAAAAAATGAAACAGAAAATTATAGAAATTAAAAAAAGAAAACCGAGTTAGCTACAAGAAACCTTTGTGCCTTAACAAATATTTTTAAATCTCTCAGTTCCTTTAAGTAACTAAATATCGAACAAAATTATTCAAAGTTCAAGGCTATTTTCTCAAGGATTTCCCAAGGGTCCTTTTGGTGTATTGAGAAGCTATTCATGCATTCCTTGACTCCCTTTTTTTGTTGCCGTGTGGCTTTTCCCGGACCTTCTGTGTGTGTGCATGCCTGAGCTTTTACAAAGCCTGTGTGCAGCGCATTGTCCTTGCTTAATTGTCTGCAAGGACAACAGGAGCCGCAGGAACAGGAGTCTAAAGTCCGGAGAACGGAGTTCGAAGCATGAGCCAGTGAGTCGGTGAGTTCGAAGTGGACCTGGAGTTGTGTGGCAGCCCCACCAGGTTGACAACAAGAAGTGCCGTCCTGTGGCTTCCCAGTTGCATAATTCTCAACCCCCAGCCCGGCCTGGCCCCTTCACGGTCATGGAATAACTCGTAGCCCTCGGAAGATACACATGTTCGCATGTCCTGACAACTCCTGCAAGTTGCAACTTCATTTGTGCTCGCTCTCTCCTCTCGCTCGGCCAACTTGGCAAAACTTTCGAGTGTAAATAATTGTCAGGCTGGGCTCCTGCACAGAAAAGAAACTCAACCGCAAAAATGTGCTGCATGCTGCAGGAGAAGGCGATGAGAAAGAGGGTCCCCTCCAATTCCTGCCCAGCATTTATGGTTATTTATACGCTCTGTGTGGGGATTTGCCTGATCCTCATCCTAAACCGAAACCCAGCAGCCATTTGCAGCAGCTCCAATTAGTTGTTGTTCCTGTTGGCAGGACAAGTGTTATCCCCGAGAGCCATCCGGTTGAGGGTATTAATCAGGGTCTAGGACCTGGCTGAGCCAAGGTTTAGCTCTCCATATATTCCATTAAAATCGAAAGAATTTTTTTAAGAATTCAGACCAGTCTTATTATTTAAGGTTAAGGTCAGTGTGAGTGGAAAACACATAGATTTTTCTCTTTCAAGGTTATAAAGAAATTGAATTAATTTGAATTGATGAAAACGTCATAAACATTAGAAACAAAAATCCCGAATTTCGAGCTTCAGTCATGACTTTAACGTCTTCTTTTTAATTTTATAATTTTTTATATATTAATTTTTTAAAGGCTACCATATTGTAAACATCCAAGTAGCCTCTCTCACAAACTTTCTCTGGAATTTCTAAAACAAGCAGGCCGTGAGTTCTACTTCCAAGGCACTCCCCAAACGGAATTCAAAGCAACTCGCACTGCAAGGCAAGTTTTTCGTCCGGCTCAGTCTCCTCTATTTATCTGAGAACTTTTACAACCTTATAAATCTTTACATACAGCATGGAACAACGCCTATATCTTGCAAAGGAGCTTTTTTTTGGAGCCGGGCTTTATTCAATCCTCACCGCCCCTCCCGATGTCGTGTTGGAACTTCAACTGGACAAGAGGCGGGTCGTCTCGCTGTCCATCAGCTACCCGGGCATTGGGTTCTACTTCATCGGGTCCGTGCTGTTCACCGCCGCGGTCGTGCTGACCCGCAAATATCGCTGCCACTTCCTGATCCTGACGGCCTGGATCGTCCTGTGCTGCGTCAAGTTTATGCTGAATCTCAGGCTGCAGGTGTTCGTCATCCAAGAACTGTCAGAGTACGGCCGGCCAGTAGGCCTCATCATGGCCACGATCGTCTTCTGCGGCGTCTTCATCATGGCCATGGAGCTTATGATCCACTGGGTGGTCACCCACAAGATGATGTCTCCCAGATAACTTAACAAAATTATAATAAATTATATTAAAATATATATTTATTATAATATTTGTTCACCTGAAACTTCGATGTGATTTCTGATTGCCAAGGCGCCCGGAAAATAGTTTGGCCAGAAAGTTTATCCTCCACCGCCATCAATCATTCTGAGCTCAGGTTGGAGGGAGGCTGGAAAATTGGTGGGAGCTGGGGTGAGGTGTATTAATTGCAAGCGAAATCACTTTGAACTTCATTAAAAAGCAACTTAATCAAGTCAAGTCAAGTTGAGCCGAAGTTTTGCCACCTGCACACCGCCTGGAATTCAGCTGAATTGCCTAAAAATTATTAATTAGCCGGGGGAGCAGGCAGGCAGGCAGGCAGGCTGGAACGGAAACGGAAATGAGCAGATTCAGAGGCAGAGGGGGAACAGCCCTAGCTGGCTGGCTCTTAAATATTTCATATTTAATTGCGCGCGTAAGCAGCACATTTATTGCTACAAAGGCGAACACACACACCCTTGGGGGGCACTTACCTGAATGCCCTCCGCAGCCAGGGGCTCCTGCCAAACCCAATCCCAACCTGCCACCCGTTGAAAATTGGCAACATTAATAAAATTAGACCCGTCTCAGTACGGAGGGGGTCGGTCGTGTTGCCTTTGCTATTTTCCATTTACCATTTACCATTTACCATTTTTCACTTGATTTGCGCTCGTCCTTTGTTTTTTGTTTTTCATAAATGCTCTTTAAAATCTTATTAGCCACGCGCTCTGATCAAAGCGCGGCGAAAGTCTTTAAAAAGCGCCTTCCAGCGATATCCTCACCCAGGACTACCCGGGCCAGGTGACGCCAGCATCGCAAACGACACTTTGATGAGGGTTTTGTCCTTTTTTCTTGGCTCTTGTTGTTGGCTTTTTCTGGCAGCAAGTCCATTGAATTCGGTTGACTGATAATCCAAGCGATTTCCTTTCTTTTCTTATTTTTTTCAAGGGGGTTTGAGGATGGCGAAACAAGCTCATATCCTTCAACGACGTCCTTGATGGCAAAACAATTAGTCATCTTCGATGGGAAAAAGATTGTGTGAGCAAGCGACGATGACTAACTCTTTTTGGAGGGAAAATGTTGTCAAGAAATTATTTGATGATTTTATAAATATGTAGATTTCGCAGGGGGAATAATGGAAAAGAAAATGCAAGTAATACAACTTATATATAATCTCTTAAAAATTAAGTAGGAGTGTGAAATGTTTACGATTTCTTAAACAAATAGCTGGGGAGTGGGTTTGAATTAACAATGTAAATTTGTTCATTTCTTTATTTATTTTTTATTATTTCTATATTTTTATATTTCAATATTTAAATATTTCAATATTTATATATTTCTGTATTTCTGTATTTCTTTATGTGTTTATATATTAATTTCTTTATTTCTTTATTTCTTTATTTCTTTATTTCTTTATTTCTTTATTTCTTTATTTCTTTATTTCTTTATTTCTTTATTTCTTTATTTATGAATTTGTTTAATTCCTTAGCTTTTTCTGTTATTTCTTTTTTATACATTTATTAGTTTTTTTTTATTATTTGTTTCATTTTTTATTTTTGTATTTCTTTTCTAATTTATTTATTTCTTCTTATATATATATTTATATTTATTTCCTTCGTTTCTCTTGTAAAAAACCTCACAGGAAGTTCATTGAACCACTTCATTAGGCTGCGTCCTTCGTCCTTTGGTTTGGGCTAATCCAATTTTAATTGGTCACAGTGTGAAAAGCTGACCATTGGGCCCCACATTCACATCCTCATCCGCTTCCGAATCCCCGCCAGAGCAGAGCCTAGCGTGGCGGATCGCGCTCTTCACACCTCCGCAAGTTGCAAAGGCTCGCTCCTGACTCCTGTCACAGGATGTCAATTTCAATTTGACATTTATTTTATTGTGCGTATGGCGGTTGTGCACACACACGTGTGTGCGTGTGTGTGTGTGCCTGGGCCGTAATAAGCCGCATTCGTTTATTTTAAAACCGCTTCAATTGTTGCTCACTCGATGCGATTGAATGCCCGTCCGAGTGCGTGTGTGTGCGGGTGTGTCTGGTGTGTCTGGTGTGTGTGTGTCTGGTGAATGTGTGTGCGGTCAGCAATTTGATGTTGCGTATGCTGGCCGCGTAACACCCCCCGCACACCGAACACTGCCAGAAAAAAGGATTTAATTAGATATTATGATGATTGTTTGGTCTTCATTTTATTTTTTATAAAATATTTATTAGTTAAATTTTAATTTCAAATTAATTTTATTTATTTAGGGACTTGTAAGGAGAAGATATCAGAATTTCCCAAAATATTTTAACTACAAAGTTGCTCTAGTTGTGATTTTCTCCGTGTGTGTGTGTGTGGCTACAGGCAACATTTTGTGGTTTTCATTGCTGTTTTCGTTGTGGCAGAAATCCTTTTCCGCTGGACACCCAAGCGGGTCCTGTGAGAAGGAGAGCAGGGGTGTGGGCAAGGGTGTGGGTACAGGGGTTTTGGGATCCGGGATTGGGTTTGCATTTGGGCCTGGGCTTGGGGAGTTACACGCACGACTACATTGTCAAAGTTTTGTGTGTCATTATTGTGGCTGTTGGCGGTTGCTCTGTGCCTTCGCCCTCGTCCTGGGTCGTCCTGGGTCGTCCTTGCCCTGTTTGTTGTTGCGGGTTATTAAAAACTTTTAACGCTCACAGAAGAAGAGTCGCCGCCCACAGAGACACACATCCCAGCCAGAAGCCCAGTGACCGCTGCAGTTGCTCGTTTTCATTTTCATTGTGAATGTTAATTACTCCAGCGGCGGTGACAACTGCCAAAGCCAGGATCTGTTTTGGGTCGGCGTCTGCGTCTCCGTCTGGGTCCAGGTCCAGATCCAGGACCAGGTCCAGGTCGTTTCTGCCACTGAAACTCCTAGCCATTTACGTCCACACTTGACTCACTTGCACTGAGGAAAAATACTTAAAAGGTAATAAATATATGAAATAAGAAATAATAAAATGAATACATTCAATTTACTATTAATATTTTACATCTAAGCATTAAAAATGCTTTAAAAATGGCTTGATAAAATAGATTTATTACCTAGAAATTGTAGGGCTGTTTTTTTAAATAGATTTTTATGTCTTTTTCCCTTGAAATTTTTCGAAAAATCTGCCTTAATTAATATATCTTAAATCTAAAGTAAGATAAAGTAAGATCTTTAATTTAAAAGAATTTATGTAACCTAAAAATAATAATGTCTTAATTGTTCTTAATAATAATAATAATGGTGTTATGACACTGCATTAATTGTTTCTTCTTTGATTTCTTTGACTTATTTTTCTTAGTGTTTAAAGCATCTACTCCCCCCGTATTATTTTTTTCATGCTCTCGACTGCCCCTTTCTCCGGCTTATAATCAAACTTATTTACTTTATGTGACTTTTATGAGAATTAAGCGGCATGCGGTCGCCGCTGGCCAAAGTGGGTTGGTCACTCTGATCATGGCGGTGCTAATGACGCCGTAGATGAGTTGTGGGACCTGTGGCCAGTTTTTATTACAATTTTTCTTGTTTTTTTTTGTGTGGTTTTAAGACCAAGGGGACAGTTCATTAATTGGGAGTACCATATGATGGTGAAAGATATTCTACCATATTTTCCACATTATATAGAAAACGTAAAGCGTAAAGGATTAAAAGGGATTTGTTTGAAGAATTCAGACAATTATTTAAATTTGAAATCAGTGTGAGCGTACAACACATATAATTGTCTCTTTCAAGCTTGTAAAGAAAATTTGAATTAATTAAATCTTTAAAGCAGTGTCATAACACCATTAGGAACAAAAATCCCAAATTTCGAGCTTCAGTCACGACTTTAGAGTCTTCTTTTTAATTTTCTAATTTTGTATATATTAATTTTTGAAAGGCTACCATGTCGTAAACATCCAAGTAGCCTCTCTTACAAACTTTATCTGGAATTTCTAAAACAAGCATGCCATGAGTCCCACTTCCAAGGCACTCACCAACGGAATACCAAGCATCTCGCATTACCAGGCAAGTTTCTCGTCCGGCTCGGTCTCCTCTATTTATCTGAGAACTTTTACAACCTTATAAATCTTCACATACAGCATGGAATATTACCTATATCTTGCGAAGGAGGTGCTTTATGGAGCCGGGCTTTTTTCAATCATCACCGCCGCTCCCGAGGTCATCGTGGAACTTCAACTGAACAAGAGGCGGGTGGCCTCACTGTCCTTCAACTACCCGGGCATTGGGGTCTACGTCATGGGGTCCGTGCTGTTCACCGCCGCGGTCGTGCTGAGCCGCAAATTTCGCTGCCACTTCGTGATCCTGACGGCCTGGATCGTCCTGTGCTGCGTCAAGTTTTTGCTGAATCTCAGGCTGCAGGTGTTCACCATCCAGGAACTGTCAGACTACGGCCGGCCAGCAAGCCTGATCTTGGCCACGGTCGTCTACTGCGGCATCTTCACCATGGCCATGGAGCTGATGCTCCACTGGATAGCCACCACCCAGGTGATGCCCGCCCAGATCGTGGTCAACATCGCGGTGTATCGCGGAATGGCACGTGGGATGAGACGGATAAGACGTTAGGCTTCTGCCTTTGACACAAGATCAAGTCGCTGGATTCCGAAATAAAGCAAATGGAACTCTCCTACATTTTTGTTCTTTGTTGGGGACAAAACTGAGGCGCCTTCAAGACGTCTTCTTCCGGCTGCAGACCCAGACGTAGCTCCTCCTCCAGCTCCGGCTCCGGCTGCTGCCATTCCCGGGACTCGCGCATTGTCTTTCGCCGGCTCACGTGCTCACGTACGAAATAATTATAGCGCAAGTACGTGTCCCGCATATGGGAGCACATGGCTCCCCCCATCCTCCTGCAGCTCGGGCTGTTGCTCCTGGCCCAGACGGGGGCCATCAGCCCCAGGTTCCACTGTCGCCTGCCTGCCAGAGAAAACCCATTTCATTGGCATATTTATTTTATTTTTGGCCCAAACGATTTTTAGGCATTTTCCGACAGTTTGCCGACGTTTTTTTGCCGACAAAAAGTTGGCCCAAAAGTTTGCCCCTTACACTTTTCGGTAGTATTTATCCCGCCGCCGCCGCCGCCGCCGCCGCCGCCTGGTAACCTTCGTTAACAATTCCCCTGGCTTTCTCTGCAGTTTTTTATTATAAAAAAAATATATAAAAAACAAGTTGGCATCATGTGGACGGGGCTTTGATTGTTTCCCGACTTTCCCCGGCTCATAAAATATATTTTGAAGATGTTAGCGGTCACAAAGGGCTTTTGTCGAGGTAAACAATGCTGCGGGGCATTGTCCGGGTCCAGCATCCTTTGGGTTATAGACAAAGTTTCCTTTGGCATATATTCTCAAATCAAACGTATTTTTTTTGAGTTGGAAATTTTAAAGGAAAATATTAAAAATCCACCTGCAAATATTATAAATATATTTTTCTTTTTTAAAATTCTATTAAATAACTAAATCATTTGAAATTAAAGATATACATCCCTTTAAGGAGTCTTATAAAAAAATATTTTTAAATAAATGAAAATACATAATCTACCTAAAAAATATTTAAAGATTATAAATACGTTTTTAATAAGTTTTTAAATTATTAAATCACATAAAATTACAAACATAAACCCTCTTAAAGCTATCTCCTTTATTACTTAATAAGTCCCCTTTAAAATAATAATTCTTACAACAAACTTAAATCAATTTGAAGCCTCTCAACCTGTTGACCTTAACCCAAGCTCTGAGCCCTACTCCTGGCTTGGCATAACAATTATCTGGTCGTGACTCATCGGGGAGATTAGTGAAGGAAGTTGTCACGGATCGCAGCAGCCGGCGTAACTCCAACAAGGATTTCGAGAGTTTCGGGAGTTTCGGCTGCCGAGAAGGGGGTCACAGCTGTTGCATTCTGGGCCTAAACTGTGCGCTTACTCAACCACAAAACGCACACGTTCCACTCGGGGAATCCTCGTCGATGAGACTGAGACTGAGACTGGGACTGAGGCTGGGGAGGATGGGGATAAAGATGAGAGTGTGGCCCCCGAAAACTCGCCAAAAGTTTGCGCCAAAGTCCAACATATGTTGCCTTGCCTGCTCTTAGCCATATCCCCGACTCCACTCCCCAATCCTTCCCCTTGCAGTTAGTCAGTGACTTAGTTTTGCACTTGCAAAACAAAATAAAACTATTATTTTCGGGGAAAATATATTGAAACTGATTAATTAATTATTTTCTGCAAAATAATGTTTTTATAAAATATTTTTATGGTATTTTTGTAGGTCTTAAAAAACACATTTCGCTCTGTATCAATCTTATCTAAATATACGAAAAAAGTCCTCTACATTCGACACATCTCCAAATCTATATTGAATGGTCCTTCGAGCCGGATCTTTGCGGGATATTTCTGTCGCAAAATACTAGATTTTGCTTACATTCTGTGCGTGATTCGGGCAGACCCTGGTTAGAGAAATTTGCTGAAATCTTATTAAAGTTTCCGCCTTTATTTCTCCGAGTGTCCAAACTTTCACCACACACACTCACGTCCGTGCTAGTGTGTAATTATAACAAGTTTTCTAGGCAATTTTTCTGTTTTCCTTCTCGTTTTGTGCCCCCGAATTTCCCTCCTCTTTTTTCCTATATTTTCTTTTATTTTTGGTTCGGCCGCTGCTGCTGCTGCTGCTGCTGCTGTTGGGTATCATCTGAGAGGAGAGAGAAAGCAAGAAATAAGTTTTTGATAAGAAAGTTATGATGAGTTTTCTTCGCTTCGCCCACACACACACAGACTGGGGCTGGGGCTCAGCACATGTACACACAGCTGTTGATTTTGGCCAAATTAGTGCAAACACGTCTTGTTTTGAGTTGTGGCCCATGTGGAACATGTGCAACTAATTTGCAGTTATCAAGGAGCTCCGCTCGCTCTTCGCTCTCAGTCCCAGTCCTAGACCGAGTCAGAGCGAGTTGCTAGGACAGTTCCTATTAAAACATTGATTTCAGGAAGGACACACCCACGGGCTTTCACTAATTTACATTTCCGGTGCACATGCACACGCACAGTCACACACACAGAAAAAGGGGGATCCCCGCTGGCCTGTCTGCCGACTGTCAAAAGTTTATTTATTTGACACCGAAAAAGTTGACACAGACACCAGGGCGTGGGCCTGAATCGGATTTATATCTGGGCCTGGCCAAAATTGGATTACAATTGAGTTGTAATTATGCGACAACAAAACGGGGGAGATTCGGCCCGTGCCCGTGCCCGTGCCTATGCCAATGCCTATATCCTGGCTAAGGACCTCTGCTTTCCATGTTGTCGCCGGCAATTTGAGGCGTCGTCTGGCGACGTCTTTTGAAATTTCGCATTTTGCATTAATTAAAACTGATTTAATTAAAGCTTGTCGTGTTGCTTTTAAGTATTTCCACTACGGCCCTCAGTCGCAGCCGCAGGAACATGGAAACAGGACCTGTTTGCCACCCATGCTTCCATCCTTTTTGGGTTGGAAATGATTGAAGCGAGAGACCAAAGTGTTTTGGACTCCTGTCGCCTATCCTGTCCTGTCAAGGATTCTTTGCCATTGCCTTTGCCTTTGCCTCTGCTCTGCTCTGGCTTTTGAAGAGGTGAAAGTTTAATTAAATATGCATCAGGCGTAAGCAAGTATGTGTAAAGTCGGCTAGATAGATGGACTTACCTCTCGCGATGGAGTCCTTCAGGATGATTAAGTCCTTGGCGGTGGGAAAAGATATAGCCTTGGTTCGAGGGAAGTCAAGGGCTCATGCCCTGCAAGGTTTAACGAAGTTTGAAAGGTAATTTCTATCCCTTCCTTTTAGGTATTCTTTTTTTAAATATTTAATTCTTTTTTTCGCGCAGAAATTCCCCATCAAAACACCTTTGCCTCTAATCTGTCAGCATTTTCCAAACATCTTTTATCAGTTTAGATATTTCAGAGTCTTGTAACATACACTTTCGATCTCTTTAGTCCCCCCGAAAATTCAAAATATATTCAAATTGAACACAGGATGAATCCCTTTCGGCCGCGGCTGAATCGCCTGAGAGCGGATCGCGTGGATCGCCACCTGGGACGTGCTCTTCGCCAGCGCCTGCGCGATGTCGGCATACCGGCAATGGGAGCAGCATCCGTATTAGGACTGGGTCTGGTTCCGGGTCCGGGTCCAGTTCCAGGACCGGGAGCGGATATGCGAGTGGCGACCGGCGTGCAGCCGCTGCTGGCGGCATTGCATCATGTGCGGTGGCTTCTGCTCCACCTGCGCCACCTGCTCGTCCGCCAGCGGGCGGGCATGATACTGGGCGCCGGGGATAATATGTTTGTGTGGAACCGGCGGGAGCCGTCGATAGCCACCGGCCAGATGGGCGAGGGCGACAGCGCTACGGATGTGGTGGAGACGGTGGGACCCGGGCCCTAGGATATAGCAAGCACATACGATCGATCCATGGAAACCCATACTGTGTACCCCAGTGTGTCCCCCCAGTGTGCGTGCCGTGTGCCATTATTATTATCATCCTGCCTTGGTCCAGGGTCCCCGGGCTCTTGCCGACAACGACGACGACGTGGAGCGCACGCATATAATAATTTCCTGTTCAATGAGCAATTACCGTAATAAAGATACAACTCCGGCTACTCCATTATCCTCGCATCCCAATCCCAGACAATGGCCCCCCTCCGGACAATCATGATGACAATGATGATGACTGGCCCGGCAATGTGATGGATAAGGAGTCTGTGTCAGCGTCAGTCAGTGGGGCTTCAGGGGCGTGACAAACATACGAAATCGATGGGTAGGAATGTCCACCACCGCCCATGGAAAGTTGATTGAACTGCACTAGTTGCAAACCCCTAAAAAAGGAAAGAAATGAAATGGCTCATTATAACCCCGGCAGGGAGTATCTATAACTATGCTTTTTGTGAGCTTAAATGGGTGTTTTGAGGGAGGAAAACTTGACTTGGAAATTCTATTAAAAAATTGGAAATAGAGTTAACCTTTTGGGTATAGAAAATCTTCAGATAAACCTCTTCAAAAGTCCCTAAAATAAATGCTTTATATTAGGGCGATTTTCTGAGAAGTTCTTTCTCAAAAATATTAGGTGCTCCTGAAAGTCTCAACTATATTTTAATATAATTTTAAAAAAATCCTTAATAATTATAAGTCAAGATAATAAAAGCAGACTGAATAAAAAATGTAATCACATAAAGTTCAATAATAACCCTTCAAAGTTAGAATTTCCTTTTAAAGTTTGTACCTAGACCTTAACAGTTATTTTTCAGCCAAAGTCTGATCCATTATAGGGCTTTCTTTTGCCTCGAATAATTGCCAGCTAATCTGCTTTTGCCAAAATATTGTCTAGATTTTCCCATTCTGCTCAAAGTTAAGTCATCTGTCTGGCACCTTTAAGGCTTCCCAGCTCGAAAGTATCAATCGAAAGATGCCAGGACATGGGAAGGCCACCTCCTGCTCCTGCACCTGCTCCGATTCCTGCTCCTGCTCCCGGCTCTGCCATTAGCTGGCAACGTCAAGCTGTCAGACAGTCGAAGAAGCCTTTTTCGCATCCTTTCGAAGGAATGGCGAATGGTCCTTGTTGTGTTCACCGAACATTTTATTGCTTTATGCGTTTAATGAAGTGTTGCTGCTGGGCTGAGGGGCGGGATGAGGCTGAAGGTAAACCCCGTGGGACTGAGCCGAGAGCAACCCTTCGCTTTCACTTTTGGATGCTGCCTCCCCGGTCTCCCTGGACTCCCTTCCATGGCGTATCAAACATTTCTGACAGCCTATGACGTCTGCCAGAGTGACTGACTCCCCAACTGACTGGCTGACTGACTGACTGACTGATTGACTGATTGATGGACTGCCACCCTGCCACTCGAAACGGAGCTCGCATGTAATGCATAAAGAATGAAGCTTAAATAAAAGTTGGGAGATGAGAAATAGGATTAACTTGTCACACAATTGAATTTAATTTTCCTACGCACACTCGCATTTGCGGGGGGTAAAAGGCATCCCAGACAGACACTGGTCCTCCTCGTCCTCATCTTTTCGGTGTCCTGCCTTCACTTTGGGGAATATCAAGGACGAGGACTCGCCTCGACTGCGACTCGAAAAATGCTTTTGTGGTAATCCCCGTGCTGAAGCCGGTTCCGGGTTCCGGGGGTTTTGTAATGAAATTACACGAGCCTCAGATTTGTCAAAGCAATCAATACACACACCATACACCCGGATGTGCAACTGGCTAGGGGTTTCAGGATCCTTGATGAGTCCCCACTGGTCCAACAGACGTTGGCAATTGTCCTGCCAAAATAGCTGGCAAGGAATTACAGAAAAAAAAAATACAAAATGTATTCAAAGGCCACATTGAAAGGGCCTTTTTGTGTTTTCTTTTTGTTCGGAAGCTGAGTTTATTAGGTGATCTGGTAATTGAGTGGAAAAGTTAGTGAAAACTTCAATTGATTCATTATTTTATGGTATTTTTAGTAAACTAGTTTAAACTGTCATTAAATTTGGTGTTAATAATATTATTATTCAGTATTTAGTGGAATATAGTATTAAGTTAAGCTTTCTGTATAGTTTGAGGGTATTTTCTGTAAGAGAAAAAAACGGGCACACTAAGCCAAGCGACGCTGATCGAGAAAGGCGCGAACTAAAAGAGAACTTAAATAAAAAATTGTTTTAAAATACTTGAAGCTCTAAGAGTAAGGGAAAAATATATTTAAGTTTCATATTTAAAGCTCATTTTTTTTTTAATTTGATCAAAAAATTAAATCTTTCTTTTAGAGTTTCTTCTTGCTTTTTCCCTTAGCTTCTGTCCTTATAATGTGTCTCATTTTTGACGAGGGGCTTTCCCCAAGCCAGGACAGGACAGGACCTTTCATCCTTTGTGCCCATCATCCATCCATCAATTAATTGACTGCACTCCCTGGCCTTATTGCGTATGCCGCTCACATGCCGCTTGTATCTTTGATTAGCGAAAACAAAGGCGAACGAGTGACGGCAGTTCATTAACTGTCACACAAATGTGCCAGCGGATGGATGCAGTTCCAGGTTCCAAGTTCCGAGTTCCGAGTTCCAGGGGATGACTGACTCACCCCCAAGACCAACCATATGCCAGCACTCACCACACACACTCAGTTCGGCCAACTTAATTAAATAGCCACAGTTACGAGGGTGGCCACGAGTCCGTTTGGCTTAGGTAACTTACACCCAGAGAAAAGTATGTAAGCAACCTTATTTTTTTCGCAGTGCAGCATCAAAGTTTCTAATCCATTTGCCCGATACTTATGCACGCCTGCACTCGGGGGATTAATAAGTGTGCCAGATCCACCTCGTCCTCGTCCTCGTCTTCCTCCTGCTTCACATCCATCTACATCTTGGATCTCCGGATGGCTTGTTTCAACCACCGCCGGCGCGCCGGCAAATCAATTTCAACTGTCAACTGTCAATCAGGCCGCAATTCAATCACGCAACGCGCCCTGGGAGAACTCTACTCTCCTTCTCCTCTCTCTTGGACCAAAAGGCGACTTTAAGAAGACCAAAAAATATTTACTTATACACATAAATACACTTCAATCTGTGACTGAATTATTCAGAGGCAAAAGGCCAAGAGTCACAAACATTTGTTCAAGAGATTTTTATGAATTACATCGTTAGGCGGCCGGGGGAGAGGCGGTCACAGATTTTTATTGGTATTATTGCCATTTACAACTCGGCACCCGTTGTTCCCTCCCTGCATATGCATTAACATTAACCCCTGATTCCAACCCGATCCCGGGACCAGGTCCAACATAAATACCCGGCCTCATCCCAGTCCCGGCTTGGAAGTAAAATTTCGCAGTCAAGACACATGTCACGTATTTTCCTCGTAATTATGGCAAACGTGAGAAATTTCGTTAAGATTTTCTTAACACATTTTCTTGTGTACACGTTGTTGCATGTACATTGTACATACATGTGTATGTATGCGTTTACATAGCCCGGCGTGTGGCATAATTTTAGGCGTTTGGCGTTTTGCAAGAAGCCAACTCGTGCGGTACAGTCAGCCCAGCAGCAGTCTCCTGAGAGATCCACATCATCACAGGGATCACACATTAGAGGATGAGTCACTTTAAGGCTATAGTTCCCAAGCGGCAACTGTTGCTTCCAAGAAAGGCAAGAAAATCCTTTGAATTTCAAACTTTAAATTGGTTTTTAAACTGTGTGTGTTACAATATACTTTTATTTTATTTTTTTATTTTTTTTTATTTACATTTTATTTTATTTTATTTATTTACATTTTTTACACCTGCTTTAAATTTCGTATTTGTTTTATAAATTGGTCTTAAGACTTTGTGAGCTTCTATTTTCGTGTTTATTTATTTATTTAAATTCTTTTCACTTGATAAAATCATTTAATGGCCGTCAGCTCCTGCAACTGCCTTATTAACTTGGCTATCAAGGCGTTTACCTCGGCCACAAAGCTCTTGACAATTTCTCGCTTCCTCGACGATGTGGCCGTTACATTTAGGCCCTGACTGGGCAAGCTAAGGGCCACTGTCACCAGCACTGGAAAATATATATATATATATTTAAATATATAGAAAAGCGTGGCTTCGCTTTTGTTGCAGAAAATAACTTACAGCCAAGCAGGGCGATGAACAATACCTTCTGGCCTGACATCTTTGAACGGCAAACTGAGCTCTTACCTTGGGCTGGGCCCTCCATAAATAGTCGGAAATTTGGTCCTACGTGTTGTTAGGGGCTTCGACAGCTCACGTAGCCGAGATTAGTTTCGGTTGGGGTCTCTAATTTATGTAGGTTTTGGGCTCAGGTTTACCTTAAAGGTTGTGTGATTTTTGCTTAAAAAAAAGTTTGAATATAAAGCAAGAACTAGACTATTTTTTGTAATACTCAAAACATTTCTTTATTATCTACACTAACTTTGCAAAGTTATAGAATTTAAATTTGATTCTAAACAAAAACTCGTATAAATCATTTCGCCAAAGGGTTTTGAAATTGTCGACGTTAGGTGAGGCTGGGAATAATGGAACCTCCGGAACCTAATACCGGAAGCTTACCGGGCAGACCGGCTACACCACTTCCGCTTCCTCCTCCAACAACTGGCACATTTTGGGTCAACTGATCGACTGTATCCACGCCACTAATTCCTGTCAACAAGACTGGTGTAAGTGGTAGTCCTGCCGCCTGAATGGCGCTTAGATAGCAGGCTGAAAAAGGAATATAAAATAAATTAAATCCTTTCGAGGACCTGGCTCCTTCGGGATACTCACCGCACAGGACGAGGGCCACGACGATCGATTTGTTAAACATGATGTTGCTTGCAGTACTGGAAGGTATCGACTACTTGGCCAGAGCTCGATCGATTCTGGTTTTTATAGCTCTCAGCCGGAGAAGTATTATTCCGGCCAAGCGCACGTACGACTATCGCCAGCCAGAGCGTGCTCTATGGCTTATCACGGGTCCGAAATCACCGGCACAGACGTCACAAGACCATCCATCAAAAGCAGCTGCTCCAGAAAAAAGCACAGATCGATGGAAAGTTCGATGCCCTCGATTATTAATAAATATTTACAAAAGATTTATGATAGTAAGGTATAGAAAAAAATAAAAATCACTAATTAAGAGCAAGTCTCTTAAATTACTGCTCAACCTTCCCTTAATTTCCCTCAGTGCTTTAAGATTACATAAGTTTACACAGGTACATTAGTTCATAAACTTTATAGCAAGCCCATCAAGTCCCGTTGTTTACATTCTCGTTCTATTATTTATGTTATCTATTTTTTTCCCAGCAAGTAGTCTCCACTATTATTTCGCATTTCGCTCTTGTCACGTTCGCGCTAAATAATTACAATTTTCCATTTGCAAGGAGGGGGGCGCGGGATGGGGTTTTATGGCATGTAAATACTTAATTAAAATTCTGCTTGTTTTTTAACACCAACAATTAAACAATTTCCATGGCATTCGTCGCTTGTTATCAGTGCTAATCGGATGCCACATTCGATTTATTCAGAATCTCTCTCTTTTATTGTTAACAATTAAAGGATAATAATGTGGCTACTTTGGGTGGAAATTACTTTATGGTCACAGCATCCTATTAGTGTTTAAATTGTGTTCTTTAAATTATAATATATTTTATATTACCCAAAATAATTGAGTAAAAAGTAACCCTATTATTTCCTTTATTTATTTCGGTTCATTTTCTATAAATGTTACTTTTTTTCTATATTATTTTGCTTTTAAAAATAACAGTGCAATTTATTTTCATTGATATCTACAGCCTTCATTAATGATCGATTGAACTGCATTGGCAGCCAAAGTCGGCCGTGTTTTTGGGCGTTATCTTCGGCCCAAGTTGGCCAAGATTACGTGACAAGTGCAGTGCATCCGGCAAGTGTATGTTCGTACATATTCAAAAGAGTCCAACAAGTGTACAGATGCTGCTTCCGGAATGGGAAAGCAAATCGAAATCGAGACATCTTCAATGGGGTGAGAGACCCCAACAACGACGACGACGACGACGATGATCGAGAGCGAGAGTGGAGCAGGTGGCGCATCGAGATTAAAATCAGAGGGAAGCGCGATAAGTTAATCGGCAATCGCACGTACGGACCACACGTTTCCGGACGTGGTGCCAGTGCACATCCAATATAAAACTGGACCATCTGAGCTCTTGGAAAATCAGTTCAATTAGCCAAATTTATAGAGCAGTACGCCCCGAGACGACATCGCATCGCATCGCATCGCATCGATTGAGGGCTAATTAAGGAAACGCAAAAGCAAAAGCATAAGAAAGGAAGCGAAGGCAGCACGTCGACAATGCTGCTGTCACGTAAACATTTAATTGCCCTCGTTGTGGTGACAACATTAGGTAATTAGTGGTGGCTCTGCTTTTGGCTCTGCTTCTCCTTCTGATGCTAATTCCGCGCTCTTTTCAGCCTGCCAGCTCTGCTCGACAGTGGGCCAGGACTCCTCTTTTCTGGCCACGATCACCAGCTCGAACAATCAACAGCAGTCGGCGAATGGAACCCGCTCCAATGAGACGATTTTGATCAGCATCAGTGAGATTATTGCAGCTGCCGAGGCAGTGGATACCACCACAGAGATATCAACAACACCCACCACGGCCAGTTCGTCTACATCCACTGAAGTTTCAACAACAGAAACTACAACCTCACCATCCACTACGACGACTCCAACGACATCTACTGAAGTTTCAACAACAGAAACTACAACCACTGTCAGCACATCTACAGTATCATCCACTAGCACCACTCAACCAACTTCTACAACCACACCGCAGCCAACAACAACATCGCAGTCAAGCACGACTACTGATCAAGTTTCAACAACGACACCACTGACCACTACAGAGAGCTCAAGCACTTCTACAACACCACAGACCACTACAGTAGCCTCTCAAAGCTCAACCACTACCGAAGCAACAAGCACAACATCTACCACAGCCATTTCAACAACAACACCAATAATCACTACTGTCGCTACACCAACTTCAACAACAACATTGTCCACAAGTACAGCTGCACCAACTTCAACAACAACACCAATAATCACCTCAACGACCGAACAATCCACAAGTACATCTACACCAACTTCAACAACAACATTGTCCACAAGTACAGTTACACCAACTTCAACAGCAACACCAATAATCACTACAATTGCTACACCAACTTCAACAACAACATTATCTACAAGTACAGCTACACCAACTTCAACAACAACACCAATAATCACTACAGTCGCTACACAAACTTCAACAACAACATTGTCCACAAGTACAGCTACACCAACATCAACAACAACACCAATTATCACTACTATCGCTACACCAACTTCAACAACAACACCAATTATCACTACAGTCGCCACACCCACTTCAACGACAGCACAGTCCACAAGCACAGCTTCACCAATTTCAACAACAACACCAATTATCTCTACACCACCCGCTTACACGGTGTACACAATGGAACCGTATCCCAACATTTATGGCCGATCGAATATGATTGATGGATCGCAGCGCAGGATCCGAAAGGGTCGCAAGGGACGCAGGGGTAGGAAATATCGCCGCAGGACCACCTTGGCCCCAACGGAGCCAACTACGACCACTACCACAACAGCCAGGACAACGACGAGTGGCGACGACTTCAGCGACGACTACGACGAACTCGTCCTGAACTCAAACAATGTCCTGGAACCCCAGTTGGGGCTGCCTCTCGAGCTGGGAAACTTTGCCAACAACAGGATCCCCAAGTAGGACCGCTGAGGGCAAGCAGCAAGCAATAAGGAGACTGAGACCAAGGACCTGGAGCCATGCACATGTGTATACTCTGCTCCACCTCTCATTAGTTTAGCTCGTAATAATCATAATTAAATACAGAAATATCTCGCAGTTATTATCGAATTATTCGGGGTGTGGAAATTCTCTAGAGTTCGCTATAAAAACTAGCAGCAATCATATCAATGAGCGTGTCGACACCCAAGTAGCGAACAAAGCAGCAGAAATAATTCAATTGACGGTACTTGGCAACTTTTGGGTATATTAGTGGGTTTATTATTCCACTGAATAGCTGAGAAATGTAGCTCTTGATGATATATATATGATTCTATTGATTTATTTCCATAAAGAATTAAAAGTAAACAATTATTTCCCTCAAACCCAAGCCTTTGTCAGCTCCTTCTCCTCTCAAACATATTTCCATGAACCAAATCTCTATTCATCCGAAGGAGATAATTATTTTCCGTGCGGCAACAGCTCAGACAACTCAACAGACAGATACAGATACAGATACAGATACACATTCCAATCCTCAGTCCTCCGCCTCCGCCTCCGCTCCCCTCATTAATGTGGCAAGGTTTGAGGAAGCAAATGGGGTAAGCAAAATGGAAACTCCGAACCTGAAGCAGGGAAAAACAGGCGAAAAACTCATAAAACACAAGCGGACAAACAGGCAAATAAACAGTTGGTGTGCAATTAATTTGGCAAACTGTTTGCCCAACGCAAACACACCCGGCCACACACACACACCGAGAGCAAGCAGAGAGTGTGGGCTGTTTTTGTGTGGGAGAGGCGGCGCACTAAGCAAATACAATTTAAGTTCCACTTTCAACACATCAGCAAAAACCAGGCCACACTACAGTACACTATGCCCAACCACACACACACAGAGAGTACCACCGCCACCGTCACCCCATGATAATGGTCGAGTCAATTAGCAGCGCCTGCTCCGGACTCAGGACTCCGGAGTCGGAGTCGCAAGCCAGCGCATTAAAATCTTGGCCAACATTGCCAAAATAACTGCCGGACTAATCAAAGTGACAGCTGACCCCATAGGCAGGCACTGCAAGAAAAACGGGGCTTCTTTTTATAGAGAAATTTAAGGAAAACTATTAAGAAAGCATTTTTTTGTTTGTAAAGAAAATAAAGGGGGAAATTTGAGGATTTTTTAGTAAACGTTTACAGATATTTTCTGTAAAGCCAAAACTGACCTAAACTTTTGTTTAATCTCTTACATTATTTATTAAAGTAATTAGGAACAAAATGAATCATATATTAACCATGATTTCAGCAGTAAGAAATAAAAAAAGTTTTAAGAAATATTTTCTATGATTTAGTAAAGATACAACTCTCTTTTTTTGTCTGACAGAAAAAATTGTCAATTGTCAAGTTCAGTATTTAAATATAACCCAAGACTTATCTTAATGTTTGTTTATAGTCTTATATTAATTATTTAAATAATCAGGGGTATTTTATTAGCCAAGATTTTTACAGCCAAAAATAAACACAATTACTAATAATATTTTCCATGATATTGTTAGATTAAAACACTTTTTTGTCCGAAAATGTTTTATGGTAATTTCTGAATTTGAAAATAACCCAAGACTTATTTCTTTCTTTAATCAAACCAGATAAATTTTATTAGCTTACATTTTGTCAGTAAAAAATAAACAATATAAAATAAATAATTTCTAAGCTCTTTAAAGTAAAGACTCTATTTTGCTCGCCTAAAAATACATTTCAACCTTTATAACATAACCGGAAAATGAATATTTTTAAGCTGGTTCTCTAGCCAACATCTCTGACTTTATAAGCACCTATTTCTTCAATTTCCCAATATTTTTTCCAGTGCATCTGCGAGCATTGAACCCAGTCAAAATCGGCATCGCACGCAGCAGTCAGGCCCAAATATGCCGCGAGCTTGACAGATTGCTTTGGCCCAATGCACGTGCTTATCGCCGGGGCGCGGGGCAGCACGTGCTCCCAGCTGCACTGGCTCTGGCTGGGACTCGGATTTTCGGGTTATAAGTAGCCAAGGCCAGCTGGGGATAGACCAAAGCGAAACCGGAGATCCAAGAATCAAGAAGAACCGAGAACCGAAAACCGAAACAATGCTGGGCTTTGGACAACAACTAATCCTGCTGGCGCTAGCCTGCTTTGGTGAGTTACCAAAAAGCAGGAAGCAAGAAGCACCACACATAACTCATAACTCTGTTTCCGCAGCTCTGCAGATGGCCCAGGGCCTTTTCCTGCCCACACTGGACGCGCTCGTGGACAAGAAGGAGGCCAAGCTGGACCTTTTCGGGGCCAAGAAGCAGAAGGAGCTGCTCAAGAAGCTGGATTTCCTCAATTTGTTCACCGACAAAGTGGCGGCCAAGCTGGAGAAGAAGGAGGACGAGTGGGAGAAGTTCAAGCAGTGGTGGGACGAGAAGAAGGACAAGGAGCTGGCCTTCTTCGAGGCCAAAAAGGAGAAGGAGCTGGCCTTCTTCGCCGACAAGCTGGCCAAGAAGTCGAGCAAAAAGAGCAAGGGCCGAAAGACCACGGTGAAGCCATGCTATGGCTACGAGGAGAAGTATGAAGAGGAGTATGCCACCAAGCCTTACCAGGAGGAGGAGCAGGAGGAGGAGGAGGAATCGTATTCCGAGGAGGTCACCGAAAAGACCTGCCGAAAGTGCTACGAGAGCCCCGAAAAAAAGCCCACCTATTCCTACGAACTGAGAGATGATTCCGAGGAGAGCAACGTGCGCTACTTCACCTGAAAACCAAGCTAATTGGATGGATGGATGGATGGATGGACGGATATTTATTTATTGCATTTTCTCCCCGTCGCCTCGCATCGCATCGCGTCGTGTCTCTTTTACATAATTACATTTTTAATAAATATAATTAAAATTCACATAGCTGAACAAGGCCCTCTCGCTTTCGTTTTGGCTTCAGGGTTTGAGGTTTCGGGTTTGGGTTTGGGCTTGTATATCTTCAGCCGCCTCGCATATCATTTGCATATAAATTGAATTCCCCGCTTCAGTTCGGTTCGGTTTGGTTTGGTTTTCTTGCCTAGGATTCGTGTAGACAGCCAATATTTTATACATTTTATGTTCACACTCCTGCGGTGGTATGAGGTGTGTAATATGTGTGTGTGGGTAGGTGATCCTAGCTAGCATCCGCGTCCTGTCAGCGCCACTTCATCGAAAATGTCAGCTGGTGTGGCTCAGTGACACATTGCGACCATTATTTGCATAAAATGGGGCCACGGATAGGAGGGGGTGTTTGTGTGTCTTTGGTGGCTCCAAAGTGGTTTATCCTGTCAATGCCACCAACTGCAGCTTAGAGGGTGAAAGAGTGCAGAAATACCAGTTCCCAAGTAACCTATAAGTTTCCATTCAAAGGTTTATTAATTGCCTCATGGTCGCCACAAAACCAATTAGTTGCATAATCCACTTGGCAATCAAAATATATTAAAAAAATGTATACAAAGTAATTTTTTGTGCACTCTTTAAACAGTTGTATTTTAATTTCGTTAAAATGGTTTATAAAAACTTACAGAATGGATAAACAGTGGCATAAGGTAAACATTGGAGAGTGTTGACACGTAAACTTGGTCAAAAAAAATGCCCGGATGTGCACTTTTCAGTATCATTTTTAGCCAACTCAAGTATTTTCTTGTTTACATTTTTTCTTTCATTGCTTTTCATAGTTTTTTTAAAGCTTTTCTTAGCTCAAGTTTAAATGATTATTTAATTGCTGAATTTGCCTTGTTTTTTCTGTGACTTATTCATTGATTATTTTCCACTTATTTGAATCGGCAAGCGAGGCACTTTGGAAAATGTGCATTTCTAGCGATTGAAATTATCCATTTTCCATTTTCCCCCTGGAAAACCCAACACACACATGGCATACATGGATTATGCCACTGCCATATCTCTGTCCTCATACATGTTTGTGTTTGCTGCACTGTCGATGTCCTGACATGGAAATGCTTTTCCAGCTGTCAAGGCGGGGGGGAAAGCAGCGGGAAATGTGATTCCATTGCAACAAAAAATTGCAGAGTGTTCACTAAACACACACTCCCTTGCACACCATCACATTTATCCTCCTAACCAGCAGCTCCGGGTAATCATAATAATAATTCGGACCGGATTCGGGCTTCTGTTTGTTTTTCACCGCGAATGCTGAGGCAGCAAACATTTTCTGGGGGCTAAAGCATTTCACTCGCACACTCACCTGAGTGTGTGCGTGTGTTGGCTCTGCGGATTTCGGGCGATGCCCAGAAATTGGCTATTGACTTGCTCATTGGGTCGTGGCTTTGAGTGCAATTAAGAGACCGTTGCCTACTTTTTTCTATCGATAACAATCGATTTAGCATACTTTTTGGCCGATTTTCTGCTAAGGAATAATCATAAATTTATGTTAAAGAGCTTGAGAATATTTATGTTTAAGTTTATTTAAACTTTTAGGGTTAGTACCTAAAATGCATCTTTTAAATGGTATTTTTTGTACACTTAAAAAAGGTATAAAAGTAATTAAGTTCAGTGGTATGAAAACTGTTTAAGGAGTGGCAACCCTGTTGGACCGTTAAATAAATTGATTCTGCCTTTATTTAGCTTTAAAACATACAATTGACCAAATGCTTGTCAGCTTTTTACAATTTTATAATGAAGTAGCCATAATTTATAATTTATCCTTGTTACTTATAAATAATAAATTTAAAAAATATATAAATAAATATTAAATAACTTGTATTAAACTTAATTTATATTTTTCACGAATATAGTACAAAATTATTCTTTGTATCGATAAATATTAAATTTATCAAAAATAGTATAGTCAAGGTTTCAGATTGTAATTTAATCTTGAATAACTATTAAACTCTCCAAGAATACTTTTAAAATTTTCAGAAATTCCCTGAGAATATCGCATCTGTCTTCTTTTAGTCGCTGTCCTTGGGGACTCCTTCCCGTCCCACAGATAATCATAGAGACTATTGGGGGAAGGGCCAAACTATTATTATTATTTTCGAATTGCGATTATCGTGGCGGCACTCCTCTGGGAGCTGACTCCGACCCCAACTTCGGCTTCCACTTTGACTTCCAGCGGTCAGTTCTTGTAATTGCAGTGGACAAAAAGAAGCAACAAACTTTGTTTATCCTTTTTGGGGCGAAAAAACCCCCAACTTTCGGGCCGCCGGCAAAAAGTTTTCTTTTCGGTTTTTCCTCCTTTTTCCGCCTTGTCTCCTTGTCTCCTTCACTGATAGCCCAATTTCTTTCATTGCCTGCCACGGTTACACTTACACTTACACTTCCAGTTACAGTTCAGCGAGGAGGGGTCAATCTTGTTAATTTCAGCTCTGCGGGGGCTCCCCCTTCCTTTGGAGAGACGCCAACTCCCCGCCGGATTGTATATATTGTATTTGCCCGACCATTTGTCTGTCTGTCTGGCTTTCGGTTTTGGGGTTATGCACGCATCGGGTGGGTTTTTCTTGGGGTTTTTCCCAGGTCCGGGGGTCTGGGGTCTGGTCTCTTTCCCGTAATCGCAATTAAGATAATCAAAAAAGTTTTGACAGTGGACTGTCAGAGCTTGGCGGCGGAGGGAGACTTCGTTTTTACTTTCATCCCAGTCGGCAAAGTTTTTTTTCCCGTCTGTCTCTCACAGTCGAACTTGCTTAAATTGAACGGGATTTTATTATAATTATATAAATAAACTTATTTAAATATTTTCCTAAGAATAAAAACAATGGAAAATACTGAATTTCAAAGAAAATAAATTAAAATCTTAAAAAAGACATTTTTAGACTCTTTTTAAAGCCAATTAAAATCCCTTTTGATTTCCCCAATTGAACTAAAATAAATTCGCTTAAGAAAAGTCCAATTGTAGTCTTCATTTTCGATTTTCTTCTATGCTTTTGTTAATGTTTTTCCTTTGCGGAACGCCAGAATGTATGCTGCAAGTTTTTGTGGCAAGTACCAAGTCCTTCTCCGAATCCAAATCCAAATCCTGCCCGGCTAATATCAACTTCTTGCTCTGGTCAAGACTGTTTGTTTTTTTTTTGAGTCCAAAGTTTTTCAGGGTTGCCGACCGCTCGACCAGGGCTGTCAGGCATTGCGCTTTATCCATTGCATACTTTGCGGCTATTATTTCAGGCCTTTTTGCTGCAGTTCAAGTTGAAGTGGCTGAGGCAGCGAACGAGGAAGTTGGCAATCCCCCGTGGCAAGAGAGAAGCAAAGTTTTATTGCTCTGGATGAGGCGGAAATTGGCTTGCAGCTTATGAAGATGATGGCGATAATGATGATGCCCGCCGGTCGCTCGCTCAACTCGCTCAGCGATTAGCATTAGTGCAAAATGGTAAAGGAAAAGCTGCAAATCTGCGCTCTTTTCTGGCTTTTCCAGCATTCTGTAGCACTTTTTAATCCAATCACATAAAGCAGGGATCAGGGTCAGGTGAGAATCGCCACGGAAACGCCATTTAGTTGGCCAAACAAAGCAACATCCGACATGAGCATGTGCTTCGAGGTTTTTTGCGGATAAAAAAAAGGGAAAGTTGTGGGTGGACACGGATTCGAACCCAACTCAAAGGGCAATGGGAACAGACGGAGAAAATGTCGCTAAAAAAAATGGGGGTTCTTTCCAAAGTTATGTTTGCTACTGAAATCCGCTGAATTAAGTCGCTGCCTTGGCTTTTTCGGCCCACTGTAAGGCGTCGAGACAAGCCACAGACAGGCAAGGATACAGACAGACAGACAGGGTGAGAGGGCGGAGACTGAGCTCAGACAGACGCCCACAGACCAGAAATATCCTTAACATATTTCCTAAAAATAAAAAGATATTGATGGATAAAAATAAAGCCCAAAAAAAACCAGACGTTAAGATATTTTATTAATGTATGAATTTTATATTTATAAATCCTAAAGGTATTTTTTTAAACGGAAAACTGTGAAGGTATATTAATAATAATTTTTCAGGCTGCCTATTGTTAATCATTAAATTTTATTAATAATTATTTAAGACCCTAAGATATTTTATGTATGTATTAATTTTATATTTATAAATCCAATAGCTATGAATGGATATTAGTAATAATTTTTCAGGCTGACTGTTGTTTTTAATTTTAAAAATAATTGTTTCCTACATTTTCCAAGGTAGTTTACTTTAAAAAGCTATTAAATATATTTTTCTTGAATTCATTTTCGTTTAGTGACTTATATATATATATATATATATATATATATCTATTGCAGCCCTGACTTGCCTTGCAATGCCTTCCCTTGAATTCAGAAGGACATATCCTCGCTTTTGAACTCCGGTTAGTCCTTCGTCCTGCACGTTTGCCGCATAATTTATGCAAACTAAAATTTCCACTTAAGCATTTCATTCCATCTTGGCGGAATCTTATCGTGACCCATCCATCCATCCATCCTCATACCCATCCCCAACCCCATCCCGTTCCCATTCCCCTTCCGCCAGCAATTAAATGGAACACAAATTTCATGTCCGTCCTGGATGCCAGTGGAGGACATTGCGGAGAAGGCAGACAGAGTACTTGGCATTATTTATGGCTTCCCTTTTTGGCTCTTTGTTGCCTCGTTGTTCTCGAGGAGTTTTCCGAATTGCGATTTGGATTTGGGTTTTCGGAAAGGGGTCTGGAGTCCGGGGATTGCTACGAGAAGGGGGCTGGGGATGCACAATCCAAATTGCAATTAATAAGGACCCTTAACCTGCACGGGGGAAAAGTCTAGGGACATCCCTTAAATACAAATATATTTCTTATACTTTATTTCCCATTATTAACCTTAAATGTATAACCAAAAGCACTCCCTTTGGTTTAGTTTTTCCCTAAAATATTTATCTAAACCAATATAAGCTTGAGATTTAAGCTAGTATTTTTTCCAAGTGCATTGGAGCATTGGGCGCAAACAAATCCAAAACCCATTCAGGCAAGAAAACCGCTTCGGTCAACAGGATTTTTTCGGCATCGGCTTCTTCGCTCTCGCCTCGATGGCTCAATTCGCTTTCGTTTTCCCTCCGCTCTCCTTTCCCATAATCCCATTTCCATTTGCGTTGGCAAACAAATTAAGCAAAGTTAATAACGAAATCTTGTTTTCAACATAAACAACAAATATGCAAATGACTTCAAAACATTCAATGAGAGTGCACGAGACCAGCTCGAAACATGCTGATGGAGCGAACTTGCCGCCGGAGTCTCTCTGGTGGTGATTTTCCGGGGCTTTTCCTCCTGCAAACATGTCCTGCTGTACTGCCAGCAACAGGCAGCAGGGGCTGCCGCCTCAGATCAGTGCATAATTATCGAAATAAGAGCGAAAGGAAGCGAAAGGCAGCGCCATTTGCATAGAGGCCAGACGAAGGGTCATCTCTGGAGAGCGTATCCACTCCAGAGACCATAACAAAGTCGAAAGTCGTCTGGTAAATAGTTGAAAATGAAAATGAATCGCATAATTTAGATGATTGTAAGGGGATTATAGCAACGAAGGCAACCCTAAAGAAATCGCAGAATTATGGAGATTTTTATAAATCAATAGAGGCCATCAAGCGCAGAGGGAATTCTGGTTGGGATTTATATTAAAACTAAAATTTAAATTATATATAATAAAGTCTCAGGATAATTTGTAGGATTATTTAAAGATCAAATCATAAACATACTTATTTTAAAATATATTTTGAACACTTTACTAAAACTATTTCTCTGATTTCCTCTTAATTTTTGAGTCATAAAGCGAAGAGGAAACTTTGGGTACTTCCACCTTTTTATTTGTTATGATTTAAGTTAAAACTAAAATAGAAATTAAACATAATAAAGTCACAGAATAATTTGTAAAATTTTTTAAAGATTAAACCATAAGCATAACTATTTTTAAATTTATTTTAAACCTTTTATATAAAATTTCTTTCTTGTCTCTGATTTTCTCTCAATTTCAGAGCCATAAAGCGAAGATTAAGATTTATATTAAAACCAAAATAGAAATAATATATAATATAGTTCCATGATAATCTGCAGGATTTTTGAAATAATAAACCGTATGAGTTATTATTTTAAACATTTTATTTGGGTTTCATCTCTTTTCCTGTAATTTCCTCTCAATTTCAGAGCCATAGTTCCTGACACTCGTTGATTAAAGCGACTATTTCCCATTGATCGGCGAGGACTTCCATTCCGATAACTCTTTGATTCCACAGCCAATATCCCAACTGATGGAAATGGCTTGTGTTTCCCATTTTTGTATATATTTTTCCTCTCTCTCTCTCATATTTTTGTTGTTAGCCATACAAATATGAGAAAAATATTTATATTTGAGCTGCCGCCGCCGCCGCCCCCTTGAGCCGCTGCCGCGCATAATCTGATTTAATCCAGGGGCGTAGGGGTGCCCATTTCAACCCCTCGTACCCAGCTCCCAGCGCCAGTCAGTCAAGTGTAAAATTAAAAAATGTCAGCAGGAAATTCCTTTGGCGGATGCTTCAATGTTGCGCATTTCGTGTCACACACAATTCCCCCGATATACCCCCCGATATAGCCCGATATCTACTGGATTCCAGGGGGCTTCCCCCACATTTTCCAAGTGTTTTTCTCTTCTTCCTTTTTTTTGGGACAAAAGTTGTGGCAATTAGCGGGCGGCTTTGGCAGGTGGCCAGCACACAAAAGGAAACTCAGCAAATGTCCACTCCAATTTACGCATGAAGTGAGTCATTCTTTCGCCGAGGGTTTCCCCCTCGCAAACACTGGCAAAATCTCGGCCTGCCATGGCTGGCTGGTCAGGTAGAATCACTATAAAAAAAAACAGCACCCATAAAATCCGGGCAAATCTCGGCTATTTGTCAGATTTCGTTTCGCCATATAATGCATAGGTTTCTATTCTCATCTTTTCTTTAGCCCAGCGTGACGAATTTCAGGAGAGTTAAGGGGCGCTCGGCACTAATGTCAAAATTCAATTGAAATTGGCAACAAAATTTCTGTTTGAGCAGCAAATGAAAACAAATAAAATTATGCAAATCGAGTTGAAAGTAAAAACAGGCACCCATATTTCTAGGAAAAGGAAAGTAGAAACTAGTTTCGACTATGGAATACCTGGGATTTAGGATGAGCATAATGCATTGCCTACTTTTGGGCGACTCCTTTATTATAGAAGAGTCAGAAAATCGTATTTTTAATTATTTTTTGTGTTGAAAAGTAGATGAAAAAAGTAAACATATATAAAAAACCTTACTGAGGATTTGAAATCATTAAAATTGGCATCTAAAAGTATGCTACAACTTATGCAAAGCTACAAAATAAGGCAAAATAATATGGCACTGCAAACTTTTGGGTGCCCTTTTAAATTAAATAAGATTCATATGTATTTTAATTTTAAATATACATTAAATATTAAATAAATATGCTTTTAAACTTCCTGAGATCTCCAAGTGATCTTTCAAATCTTAAAACTTATTTTATTTTATTCCTCCAAGTCAAAATATACCCCTAGACTCCAGAGAGCACTGGGTATATATAGAAAAACCCACATTCAGTCATGCATCCACATATACACAGAGAGTATCCCGGCCAGAACATGACCCAAAGGGACCCTTGGGGATGGGATGAGGTCCGCATTCTTATCACATTACGTAACAGGCCGCAGACTTTGGCTCGAATAACAAGGACAAGTCAAGGGGGATGCATTCGAAATCGAGGGTGGCACTGCCCTCCATTTGGGGGATGGAATATCCCATATATATCCCATATACATCCCATATACACACATGACTGCGGTCTATTTGTCCACACACTGGGCTTACGACAGATTCCGTCGAGCGATAGCTGCGGTCGCCTTCCCCTTTGTTTTGCCTTTTTTTTAATTTCCAAAAGATTTTCCAAATGCAAATCATGTCAATCGATGGCACTCCCACTGCTACTGCCACTGATGAGGGCTAGCAACGCATTCCTTATCCGATCTACAAATAAAAACCACTTTAGATCCCCGCAAAAAAAAAAATAAAAACCCTCTATTGTCGTGGCTTTAAGGAAATTATGTTTTATTGCCAAGAGATTCAAGATCTGGGACTGTTTTAGATAATTTAAATAGTATGTCCTGATTGGCAGCTTCAGCTGAGAACAGATTTTCCATAATAACAGTTTAGATTTTAGATAAAATCGATCCATGATCTAGTTTTTGATTAGGGAATATATAGTAGAACCTCTTTAAAGTATTTATTATTTGATTTAAAGAGTTTGACTATCATTAAATATATTTATAGAAGATCAATTAGTCCCCAAAAACTTAACAGACAAATTTCTTTACAAAAAGAAGGAATATTTTTTCCGTAGCTGAATTTTCTTTCCAAGAATTAACCTCATGGGCTTGTTCTATCTTTAAACCTAAACCTCATTTTTTTTGGGTTTATTAGCCTCGATTGCAGTGCTCAGCCGGAAGTATGATTTATAGGGACAAACTCTGGAACTCTGGGAGAGTTATTCGGGTAAATACGAGTGGCAACAAATCCACTCAGCACCGTCATAATTTTCAATTTCTAAGCCCCCCCAAACAAAAAAAAAATATTAATATCGATTGCGGGCCGCAGCACACAGCGCACAAAAACCGACATAAACATAACGCTTAAAATGTAACAACAAAAGGCAGGCGGCGCGAAAAATACAAAAAAAAAAATATATATACAAAAGACATAACAATAAAAATTTTACGCCTCCTGGGGATGTTCTCTGGGGGTTCGCTCTGGACGTTGTTACCCCTTTTGTGGCATTCTTTTTTTTTTTTGGGCAGCAACCCCTTGTCATTTTAGACACAATTTAAGTAAGCGTAAAACTGCAAATTGCTCTCGGACAGAATCCAGAACTCAGAATTCAGAATCCAGACACTGTTCCGCAATAAATTCAACTAGCACGCGCTGCCACGAGTCGCCGCCCGGTTAATGCACTTGCGGATGCGAACGAGGATGCGGACCAGGATGTGGATGTGGGCAAGGATGTGGGTTGGACGAGGACGCTAACGCTGACGACATTGTCTCATTGTCACGCTTTGCCAGACTCTGCATAATAAGATGACAAGAAGGCACAAGAGCAGGCCCGGCAAGATGCCGACAAACAAGGCGAAGCACCCAGCCAGCTAGCCAGCAACCCCCAAAGCCAGCCCCTTGCAGAGAGAAAAAAAATATGAGAGAAATTATTAATCAATTTGTTAGTATTTTACAATGTTCATACGGCTTTTTTTTACATTATTACAAGTCTTAACTCAGTTCAAAAAATTAATATAAGTAAATAATATTTTTCTATTATTTCTCTGCAAGGGTGAACTCATTAGAAAATTTATAAAAAGTATGTAATATTTTTTTCAAACTTTTCCAAGTCTAAACTGAGCTTAAAATATTATAATAAGTAGAAGATATATAATTTTATTTTAATTTTAATAATATTTAATATAAGTAATAAGTAAATAATTGTTTTATTTTATTTTTTAGCAAGGGTGAACTCATTAGAAAATAGTATAACAAGTAGATAATATTATTTCATACTTTTCCAAGTCTAAACTCAACTTAAAATATTATAATAAGAGGAAGATATATCATTTTAGTTAATTTGTATAAATATTGAACAAGGAAACACGCACTTTAAACTTAGAACTCCAAGAAAAACACTCTAAATTCCTATAATTTCTCCCAGTGCTTGTCTTGAACTTTTAGCTAAAAGTTGCGCCAGGCATTGATGTTGCCAAGTCAACTTCCTTTAGCCGAAAGTCAATTTATCATAATTTAAAATATATTTGACTAAGCTCACCACCCAGCACCGCCCAGCCTTCCTCCATTGGGGACACCCTCGAATTTCCTCGATTTTTAGCAGGCTGCCTGGCTGCCACATTAAAGCTGCAACTCACGGACTCCACTCGTCGCGTCGCGTCTCGTCTCGCCTGGTAATCGTATTAGTTGCACATTTTATAGTCCTGACAGGGCGCCAGTCGGCGGGGGAATCCCCCCATTTGTGCTGACATGGCCCGAGCCCGAATATCAGAGGGCCAGGACCGATTGAAATCCATGCTTAACATGTTGTAATTGCAGTCGTCGAGAGTCTGGCCAATCCATGACGTTGTGGGATTATGTATGGTCCGGCGAGGAATTGGTTGGGAATTTTAAGCAGCTGTTTAGGGTAGAAAACCAAGAGATATGAGGTTATTTTGGGAGATATAAATAAGGGCAAAGGGTAAAGGAAATATATGAATTAAAACAAAATTAAAGAAATAAAGAAAAGGAAAACCTTTTAAGAAGAAGAAACTGAAGGCCACGTAAACTTTGGACTTTGGCAGAAAACTATCTTTCCCCCGGGCTGAGTCTAGTGACCCCCCGGAATAGCTCCAGAATTTCTCCCATAAACTTTTGCCGCCCCCCAAAAAAAAGGAGGGCATCATCATTAATCTTCCGCAAAAAGCAGTGAAAGGAGTAAACAAACTGAGCGAAAGATACCGAATGCGAAAGCATGAAATAAGAACAAATAAATAAGAACAACAAGTAGGAGAGAAGCGCCGGCGAAGAACAACAACTGCTTTTTTTCCGGGGCGGGTATAAACAACAAGCGGGGCCAACAAAAACGAAATAAATTTAAATCTTCTTTACAAGCAAAATCTAATAAAAATCCATTTCATTTGAAGGAGCAGCACAGCAGCAGCAGCAGCAGCAGGATCCGGGGGGAGCTCTGCACTCCAGGACCAGCGGCAGCGGCAGCTGATGCGCCCGGAAAATGGATTACAGCAATTTGCTTTGTTGCACAAACAGCCGCCTTTAGCAGCAGTGGGACGGACCCCTTTCGCCTTCGTCCTGGGTCCTGCCTGCCTCCTTGTCTTGTCCCGCAGGGATAAATATAAATGCTGACACCAAAAGTCCCCGCTTAGCTGCATTTTTATGCAACTGTCACAGCTATGTCCATGCTCTTTCCAAAAAGGGTATTTGTATTTTGAGGAAAAATAGAGAATTCTTTATTTTCTTTCTTTCTTTTATTAAATATGTATTAAAAGATTTAATTAAATTTTTCTAAGTTTATTTTCTATATTTAATTTGTCCTTAAGTTCATTATTATGACTTAAAACCAAAAGCCATCCTTTCATTTTCTTTTAAAACATCAAAGAGCAACCCCAAAAATGTTTATACAATTTCTTAAAATATTTTGAATTTTATTTCCACAAAATATAGCCTTACAAATGTTAAAGATTTAATTACATTTATCTAAGTTTTTTTTTTCTATTTTTAATTTGTCCTCAGGTTCATTATTATGACTTAAAACCAAAAACCATCCTTTCATTCCCTTTTAAAATATCAAAGAGCAACCCAAAAAGGTTTAAAAATTTCCCCAAAATATTCTTAATTATTTCCCCTAAATACTAAAAGCCTTTCCCATTCATTGTTTAAGTTTTCAACACACTTAAACCCACTTAAGCCCCCTGAATTTGGCAGACTCTCGGCGCTCTCAAGGACCAGGCTGCCACTTGGGCCATTCCCAGATCACACGCCTTTGTCCTACAGCCGAGAACGGATTCTTGGGGATAAGCAACTATCAATGGAGTCCTGAATTTACATAATCAACAAATAATTATGCCACAGCTGCAGCAGGAGCAGCACAGCCCAGTCGCCAGGAGTCACCCCAAGTGGCGTGTCAAAAGTTCTGCGCGCCACACATGCTGCCCAACTCGAAGATGCTCCGCCATGCCGCCACGCCGCCACTCAGCCAGCCACTCCTCCGCCTCAAAGTCGCCCAAGGACATAAACACACACACTAATGGACAATTGACCCTCATCAGGAGCAGCAGCAGCAGCAGCAGCATGCGGTTACATCTCCTGGTGGTGCTCTCCAGCCCACAAACGATGCCATTGTACATGACAATATGTGGCTGACCTCGTCGTCGGGGGCCCCCAAGTTACCCATTCCCATTCCCATTCCCTTACCCGTTCCCCAAGGCAACCCCTCTCAAAGGTTTGGCTTTTAAAGTGATTGCCGGGATGTGGAGCTGTAGGTGGGAGGTTGGAGGTTGGACTCCTCTCATCTCTCACACACACAAAAATTGCAGGCGATGCTCAAGTGAAAAGGCAGCCATAAACATGCAAACTCAATTAAAACGATTTCTCATTAAGGGCATTCAACGTCGCTGTCTCACTCATCGATACACTCAACCAAAGAGGGGAGGGGGGGAACCCGTGTTCAGACCCCGCTTGAACCCAAGCTCCCCCAGCACACGCAGAACATTTTGTGGGGACTTGGCTTTGAGTTCTTGATCAATTTGCACGCAAAAAAAAAGAAAATTAACTAAAAAATACCAAACTTTCACTAGCAAGGCCACACTGTATTTTTGAGAAGTTCAAAATATGGAACACCTTTGGTTATAAAATAACAGTGAATATTTAGAGAAAACTACTTAATTATTTGAGCTTTTGAATATAGAAAATATTACAAAATACATTGGCTATGCGAATTTATATTTATAAGAAATATAGGGTCACACTATTAAGCTCATTTATTTGTTTAAAGCATATGCAAATGATGTTCCCTATTTTGTATCCCAGTGCACTCTACCCTTGTCCATCATGTTGGCCACCAAACCAATCTACCATTTTTGGCCGGGTAAGGGAGCAACCATTACCTCAGCCGATGTCAGATTTCATTAATTATCGTTTGTAGAAGTCACCACCGAAGCGGCTAGGCGAGCTGCTGGACAGGACACGGATATGGGGTGGGGGATTGGGTTCCGAGGGCTTGACCAGGAGGCGAAACATTAACCAAACGCACAGCATCAGGTTCGAGGAAGGAGAACGATGAGTGTGTGGGGACGCAAATCAAATGGATAATTTACCTGACAGATTGCTGGGCTCAATTGCTGGCTATCCTTTTGACACGATCTCATGTTTGGGCTTAATGTAAACCAAAGGATCATGAAAAGGCATTAAGAATTAGCATTTTAGGTACAGGAATATTTTACAAATAATTTCTCATATTAAGAGTTGGCAAATAATAAAGGTTTATCTTGTGAATATAAATTAAAACCTAATTTAACTACTGATTTGAAAAATCAAAGGAAAATGAACAGAGACAAATTAAAGAATATTTATTTCATAATATTATTTGTGAAAGAATCCTTGATAACTCTCTTATTTATATAAAATTAAATCGGAATTCAGATATAATTTGATCCAAGAGAAAGGTGTCAATGAGAACACCTTAAATACCAGTGGCTTCTTCTTCTAAAATCATCAATAAGATTATCTAGCATTTCCCATTCCCTCCCTTGTATCGCATTTATTTTATATATTTTATTTACAGCGAAGAACAGTTCCTGCAGTTGCAGATATCCATCTCGAAGGATAATCGACAACATTTTCGCGTTTCCGCCATTATTCCAGCGGGCGGTGGCTCGGAGTTGCGATGCTTCGGTGTTGCAGCAAACTTGGCAATTTTATGCTTCAATTTCCGCTTCCGGTTTCGAGGGGGCCAAGGAGTTTGGCTGACTGGCAATTGAGTTGCCCAGACAGACGTAGAAAGTGGCGTTTTTTTGTTTTCTTGTTTTTTGGCGGAGGGGACGGAGGAAATGGAATAAAATGGAATTGAAGGAAGGTTGAGGGGCTTTGCTAACAAAGCGATATCCGCCACATAAGCTGCATGCTCTCGCATTCTCCTCATTTCCTTTATTTTTCCGCTTGTTTTTCTTTTATTGCCCAACGGCAACAAGGCAACGGGGCTACGGGAGATACTTGTACCTCGCACTCGTACCTGAACCCACAACATAAAGCCATCGCACCATCGTCCCACACAATCCGCAATGGGTTTTGTTTAGTTTTTACAACAGACATTGCCGTCGACTTTAGTGACATTTGACATTTGATATGCCTTAATCAACTATAAAAGCCTGTCGTCCCAGACGAAAGCAGCCAGGGGTGGCTACCGACAGCTACGCCGTGTTTTTGGGGTTTATTGGGGGCTAAAAGTTACGGGAGAGCCGCTCATAAAACTGATGCAACATGCAGCAACACGTGGCCATAAAACGAGCGGCGAACCGAAGGCGGGAACCGTTGAATTATATCAACTATTCACGGGGCCTGCGTTGCGATCTTTAGTCACGTATACGCCATGGAGTACCGGAGCGGAGTGACTCTCCTCAAATGGAAATTAATTGGCACAAATTTATACATACATTACACAAATTACAAATTGAATTGCCGCGATGCACGTTCCATTGCCACGTGTTTCGTGTGTTTTTACAAGTTTAAGCATGATTTGTATTTTGTTCTTAATTTTTTTCGAAGATTTCCTATTTTATTCTCACTATTTTATGTGGATCTGCTTATAATTTTCGCTCCTTCTCATCGTTTCATTATCATAATTTTCATTCTCATCGTTTCATTATCACAATTCTCACTAAATTTTCATAATTTCATTTCAATAACTTCGCTCTTTATTTCAGCTTCATAAAATAAATATGTTTTATTATCATCACCCCACTCCAATAATTTTCTTATTATTAATATTGCATTCTCATATTTTAAATCTCTTTATTTAATTTATCATCATTTATAGTCATTTCTAATATTTAACATTCGTAATTTTATTAAATTTATTTAATTCTTATCTTTTTATTATCACATTTTGGTTCCATTCTCATCATTTCATTTCTAACATTTTATTCTTATATTTTCAGTCTCATAATTTCATTCCCATCTTTCCAATATCCTCTTTTCATTATCATTATTCCAATTTAAATAATTCACTTTGAAATTAAATTAAATTCTGATCATAATTTAATAATCTTAAATAAATTCTCATTATTTCATTTTCATCATTAAATTCTCCCCATTTTATTCTCATTATAAATTTCATGATTCAATTCCATACATTTCCTCTTTCCCTGAATTTCATTCCATTTAAATTTGAAAGCTACTCATATTTTGTTAAACAAATAGCATGTATCAACCGAATTTCATAATTAAAACTTCCCCAACCCATGGACTTTAAAATAAATATAAACCCTTCAGCCCCACTTCCGCTTCCATTCCACTTTCCACACTCTGGGCCACCCATTCCGCTGGCCCTGACAATTCCAATTAAATTGTTAAGTCGCCGCTAAGCTTCAATTAGCTAAACCGAAAGATGACAGGCGCTAAAAATAATTCTCGAAAAGGCAAACACAAGTTACGCGAACGGCGCGAGACAACTGCGAGTGAGTTGGAAATTTTAATTATATTTGCAATTGCAATGCCATAAATTTCCGAGCCCAACCGCCGCCCACTGGAGCGGGAAAGCGGGAAGCGGGAAAGCCTGAAAACCTGAAAACCCAGCGAACGTGGCGACACCGAAATATGTGGCAAGTTATTTTAATATGCCACGAAAAAGTGTCGCAACTCCGCCGACTGTGCCCGGGGTGTGGGTGTGGAATTGAGGCTAAGGAAAACCTTAAATTAAATTGCAATTTGTGGCTTAATTTATTTTTATCGCATACACACAGCGCCCCAGCCCGACTTAGAGGCTCTCTCTCTTAGAAAATGGGAAAAGGCGGAGGGAAAACCGGGACAAGGCGGTGGAAAAGCCAAAGCTAAGCACCTGGGCTCCGTTAGGAGCGATGCTATTATTGGAATTTTAATTTCCCCATTTTAAAGCGCGTCAGTGAGGCTCAGCTCAGCCCCCACCATGGAATGCCCAGCCAAGCATGCCGCCCTACACAAATAAAGTGCCTAGAACTCACACACAGGCACCCGCACAACCAGCAGATACAGTCAGAGACATGTACATATGTGTGTGTGGTTAAAGTACACTGGGATTTATTTTATAAATTTTATTGACAAGGTATTAGCCAGAAGTTGGACTTGAATTCCTTAAAAATTAAGAAATATGTTTAAATGTACTTTTAAATATAAAAAAAAATTATATTAACCTTTAATATAGTTCAAATTTCTTTCAGTGTCTGTTGCGTGCTGTGAGTGCTTCCTTCCGCTTTGTTTTTGCCGCAGTGCTTTCCGTTTTCTTTGCTTTTTTTGCAGCTACCACCGCTGCCGTTTCTGGTTTTTGGTGTTTTCGGTGTGCAATTTCACGCGAAGTTTCCAGCGCATCAATCAAAGCTGACAGCGCCGCTTCTCTCTCACATATCTGGGTGCCCCCCTTTTGACCCCCGCCCCCCTCGCAAACACACACCTATACACACACACACGCACACACACAGCAAACCTTGTCTAGTCTGAGGGAAAACGAAGGATGCCCCTGGAAAAGCCGAAAAACGAAACTGACGCTCAGTTAAGCGCCGTGAAAGGCCTTGACTTTGCTTTGTATCGGATGTATCCCATTTCCCCTTGTACGTTTTCCTTTTTAGCAGGAGGATATCCAGGAAGCCCGAAATACACGTATAATCGATATACGTAACGGGGTGTTAAAAAGGTATAGACTCCGGTTATGAATGGGTATTGGTTGAGCGGACCCCGAGCAAATTATGCAGGCAATCAGCTAAGAAAAGTGAACTCACTGGGCCCTGAACGATGAGATTTTTTTGGGTAACCTGAGCCAATTTGAATGGGTTAAACAGGTTTATTGGTTATTTAAAATAGTATTGGATTATAATAAAAGAGGACAAACTATTATAAGGAGAACTGTATATAATTTATACATATCTGTTATGTATCAAAAAAAGTTAAGAAATAAATTCCCAATAAACCTTTACTCATATTTCAGCTCTAATCTTAACCTCTTTTAAATAAATGTAATACTTAAACCTTAAATAAAATATAAAATTCATCGAAAAACTCCTTTTCTTTGCCTGCTAAAAAAGCTACCATCTTTTTCGTTCCAATCTCCACATCCTAATCCTAATCCTGGCATATGTGTGGCCCAGCGTAATCGGCGGCTTCCGCTTACATGCTCCACCAACGATGGCAGGACACATCCTTTGGCGTCGTAGGACATCCTAGCCAAGGATTCCGCCGGGACCAGCTCCTCCTCCGACTCCTCCTCAACGGGTGACACCTTTGTGGCGTATCAAACGGAACTATGCGGAACGAACACGTGAAAATGCGTGGCACAAAGGACTCCAAGGGGCGGACAGGAAAAGGAAGCAGCAACAAAAAAAAAATAAGTAACAACACAATGTCAGAGACAATAACTTCATCCAGGATGAAAAAGGTGAAAGGAGCTGCCAGACAGCAGCAGACGATGGAGGTTGTATTTTGTAATTTGATGCCGGAGGTTTCGGGGGGAGGCGGAATGTGTGTGTGTGCTGTGGGTGGGTGTGTGTGTGTGTGGGCAAGGGCGGGTGCCGTAATAGGCGTAAACCGGAAGTTAAGTGTAAAAATAATAATAAAGGTGTGTGCTGGTGAGCCGCTTCCTTCCGTCCTCCACCATTTTCCATTGTATCGAGCCGCCCCCCCCCCCCCCCAAAAAATAAAGGACTCTCCCTCTTCCTTCCTGGCTTTTCCATTTCTGACTTTTCCGCATTCGAGGGGAGCAGCACTTTAATATAAAAAAAGAAGAATAATATAATGTTTGGGCCACGATTGGATTCTATTTTATTACGCTTTGCAGCATAAATTTGCTTTTTATTCAGCGGCGATTGATCGGGAATTCTGTATTTGCAAAACGGGCATTAAAGAATGCAATTTAGGGGAGTCCTGGGGGTTCAAAGAATTTAACTATATAATATAAAAATATATTTAAAAGCAAATACTATATGTATTTCTACATATTTTTATTTATTTCCTACTATAAAATTTCCATGAACTATTTTTTAATACAAATTCCAACTTTTTAATTACACTATTCGATCAGACTAAAAGTTCAATAACTAATTATTTATTTATTATTAATTTTCCACCTGCGGTAAATTGCTTCTTGAAAGTTTTCCATTCACAATATTTTCACATTGTTTTTCACCTGCTGACGACGACACTCGGGAGAAGTCAAAATGGAAACTCTTCCGGGGGAAAACGGGTAAGGAAAAGCCAAGGAAAAAGAGAGGGAAAGCAATTTCTGTTTACGCTTTTTAATTTTTGCTTTATCGTGCGCAATTTATGCTCCTGCCACGGCAGTCAGTGTGCGAAAGGCAGGGAAAAGGTAGAAGGAGAGCCAGTTTATGGAACATACGTTAGCCTTCACCTTTCACCTCTCACCTTAGACCTTATGCCTTTCACCTTACACCCGTTACACCCCACAGCCCCAACCCAACCCCTGAAAATACCATCTACCATTGTGGCATATTTTCTTTTCATTCACAGTAGCGTTGTTTCTGTTTGCGGGTGAATTTCTTTAGATTTATAGGGGATGCCGAGCTCAGGTACTCGCAGTTTGGGGTTTACTTCGCTAAGTTAACGAATTTATAAATAAAAAAAAATATGAAGTAATAATGGGGATAAGATATTTATATATTTTGTGGAAACTGTAATCTATTTATTGAATTGTTGTGTAGTTATCCAGTTTGGATTTTTAATTTGTCGAATTTTTGAGTTCTTGTAATTGTTATTGTTACATTGTTGAGTTGTTGAATTGTTGAATTATTAAATTGTTGAGTTGTTGACTTGTTGAATTGTTGAAAAATCTCTTTCCATTCCCAAAACAAATATATTTGTTTAAAAAATCATGACTATTTGAGGCATCTTTTCAAAATTCTCAATATCCAAGATGATCCGTAGAGCTTATCAACCCCCCTAGAAAAAAAGGGGGCAATAACCGCGCCCAAGCCCCAACTCCTGCCACATCCTGTGGGTGTGTGTGACTCATCAAAGACACATGTGGTCCAGGAAAAAAAAGAACCGAGAGATACTCATAGGAAAAAATGGAAACTCACAACAAAAACACAAATTACGACCTATTTTTCGGCTTTTCCCCCACAAAGGGCTGTCGCTGTGCGATGGGGGAAAGTCTATAAAAATCCACAAATAAAATGTCATTTGCCTGGAACGTGCCTGGCATCTACTTATAAACTAAATTAAGGATAACATTTGAAAAATTTGCACAAAATAAAATCCAGCCGAAGGAGCAGGACACGAGTCGCGGACACGATGTCCTCTGAATGCTTAAGTTGAAAATGTTTCTTACCCCAAAAAGTACACACACACACAGGATAAGAGCGAGAGAAGGGAATAGAAATGGTAGCTGAGCGAAATAGAAATATATACACAATAATTTAAATTGCTTTACAATGAAACCCTAAAATGTCAATAGAGCGGCGCGCTATTTGCTTTTCCTATTTATTTCTTTGTACCCACTCCCAGGCCCCAGAGCTTCACCCCAAACATACTTCTTAGTATGCAAAGTGCCGTCTCCGAATGCCACTTTGTTGGCTTTTTCATTTCATTTGGACGACGCAGTGAACGCATTGAACAGAAGTGGATAATACTCGTGGAAGAGGGTGCTACGATAGCCCCCCAAAGGGTCCACAAAATATAGATATATATTCATACATGTCCAGTCTGTTATGCTGGAAAAATTATTCCATTTGGGCTGCTTGAATTTTTGTGTTTCATTGAAACCACAAAGGGGGTTTCGAAGGATTCTCTTCTCTCACTCTCAGTGCCAACTTTGGAGAAGTAAATTTAATTAATTTATTTTTCCATTCACATTTTTTCTTAAGATGTCTACAGTATAAGTATTTTAAAATAATTAAATACTTAACCACAAAGAAAAATTCCTTGAGTCTTTAAGTTTGAATCATAGTTTATAAAATTAATGTAATATAAATAAAAACCCAACAAAACTCTCAAAAAATTTTAGGTAATAAAATCTTTATTATTTAAAATATGCAAGTAATATTTTATGTATTCTAGATACGATATAATCATTTTAAATTATTCAGAGTATTATTAATATATTTATTTATTAATTATCTAGCAGTATCTAAAGTATTTTCTAGCTACAGTCTCTTTCTCTCACCTTTGTTCCTAAAGAAACCATCTCTCCAAAAAGTATCTGCTCACATTTATAGATAAAGATAAACACTTTTGACTTCCCTGTATTTTAACTTGCCCATTAAAATGTAAATTTTACACAATTTAAATGCTAAGTAATTTTGCTTTTAGAAAACATTTCTCTGGACTTTTAAGATGGCGACTTTTATTATGATTCTCGTATCTGTAAATGGCGATTTCGCACTTCCTTCGGACTGGGAATATCCACTTGCATTTACGCCCAGACATGCGAGCTTTTTTGTGGGGGAGGGCGGGAGGTGCGGAAGTGGGAATTGGGTCTTGACACAGTTTTATTTTCCAATTTTTCCCCGCTGTTTGTTGAAATACAAAATCCAATCCGGAGCGGATGGCGAGCGGAGAGAGCGGCAACAATGTCGGCACGTACGCGCCGTGCTAAATATTTCAACACGATCCAACAAACTACTCACTTAGCCGCTCTCAACTCCGAAAGAAGCTACAAAAAAAAATAAAAAGAAAAGAAAAGAATATAGAAAAAACCAGAGCATCGAGCATGACCCGCAAGCATTTGCACTGCATTTAAAAAACATTTGCGGTTTTTACGCTTAATCATCGTCAGAGCTCCTAGGGCTTCGCAGCTTCCAGGGGGGGGACTATATCCTGGCCGACATCATTTCCCAGCTTGAAATTCCCAGCACGCTTGTATATATTAATAAAAATGCATTAGTTCACATTTATTTTCGACATAAAACGTGTAAAAGTAAGCAAGCCAGTCAGACAGACAGATGCGGTGATGGAGACAGGGGGGACAGACAGTCGAAAGGGGCCCCGGGGGGCAGGTTGTGGAAGATTTCACTCACCTAGAGACAAGGAACAGAGGGTAGGGGGCAGGGTACCCGCCACAGTACCCAATGGACGGTGATTGCACTGGGAAAATATTTTAAAAACAATTTTTTTGCCATATCAGTGTGACCATGTACTCGTAAGAGAGGCACTTGCAAGTCAATGTGACCCTGATCAGCAAATGTTGACCAAAATGAGGTTATTTCTTGGATTTAAATAATAAGTAATCTAGTAAACCCCTAACATAATAAAGAAATAATAAATATATTATAGAAATAACCACTTTTCTAACCTCTTAAACATTTTAACTCTAAGTCTAACTTAAATACTTTATATTTTTATTTTTACTATTTATTTGTTTGAATATAATAAATTTATTTGTGGCAATATTAATACAAAACCTTAATGATTTGTATTATATTTCATTATTATTATTAAAAAAGTGAAACAGATACTCCTGTTGTGGCATTTTTTAATTTCTCTGTGTGTGTGTCTTTCCTACTCATTTAAAGCTTGGCGACTTTTCCTTTTATTTCAGCGCTTGAAAGCAAAATAATGTACACGACGACGACAAACAGCACCACCCCTGAAACTCGAACCCCAGACCCAGAGCCAGACCCAACCCCCCGCAGACAGGACAGGACCGGGACAGGACAGCCAACCTGTGCACTTTCGCTCTCGGTTTTGTGTCTATGCTGGTCGTAAATTTTAGATATTCGCAGCACGTGCAAATTATGTACAATAATAAAAGCAGCGGCGGCAGCGGCGGCAAGAAGAATAATCCAGAGCGAAAGTAAGACACGGCGGCAGTGTGGGCGATGTACTCTGCCCGCTACTCTGCGGAACTTGTAGTCATGTTCCGGACTGTCTGTACTGTCTGTACCCTCTGCTGTGTGTGTGTGTGGGTGTGTGTTCCGCATTTCCGTCTCGCTGACGACTGACAAGTACATAAAACATGTCTGCGCCTAAAAGTCTGCTGCATTTTCAATGCCCGATGCCCAATGCTCCGTGCCGGCGATATCGATTGGGCCAAGTTAAGAAAAAGGGAGCGAGATTTAAGCCACCATCACAAAGCAAGCTAGTGGCAACAAGTGAGGGAAAGTTGAGACTTTCTGTATATATTTTGTAAAATATATAACTGTCGAAGGAGAAAAGTCTGATCGCGAACCAGAAGGGCTTTGAATATTTATTAAATCTAAGGAAAATATAAATAATTATTATTATATACTAAATCCTTATAAAATATATCAACAAGTAACTATTTAAAACAATATTAAACTAAAATTCAGGCTATCCTATCATCCCATAACAAAATTCTTATAATTTTCCAAAGATTTTCCATGTTTGTTGAAGAACCAAAGACTTCAAGTGAAGCAGCTTCAATCAAACGTTAGTTTAGGTCAAATAATCTTAACATAATATTTGATAGAAGCATTAATAAAATTTGTACTAATGTTCCACAAATAAACAACTTACTCTTGCTAATTTATTTATTTAATAAATCCAATACCATGTTTATTAAAGAATTAAATACTTAAGACAAAGTTTCTTCACTCAAACTTAAGTTTAGCCCAACAAATTAAACTAAATTAAATTGAGTAGAAACATAACCAAATTTTGTAAATTAATGTTCAGAAAACATACATCTTACTCTTGCTAATTTATTAATATAATTCGCATAATTTTCTATAGAGGTTAGATGCCCCTCTAGCCTGGTGAAAATGACCCCAATAAATAAGGCAAATACGTAAATTAAGTTAAGTTTAAATAATCAAGAATTGCTCTGTTGCATTTTTATGGAATCTCCCCTGGATTTATGGCCACATTTTCCTTTACTTTTTGAGGTGTTAAAAGTTTGTGGCACTTTATGGAAACGCTTTGGGCGAGAACTAGATTATGTATCTCCCCGAACGACCGTTGGGCACAGATAATCATTGAAGTCCCTCTCTGGCTGGGCCGGGGTCCCCAAGGCGTTGCATAATATATGTATTTAACACCCCGACACCGCCGACTGATGGCCATCATTAGCAGGCCCACAAAAAGTTTGTTTCTCCTTTTTTTTTTCATGCCGCATTTGTCATTCCCGTAGGCGTCTTTCGCGAGCGTTTTTATTTTTTTTTTTAATGAAAATTTTATAATTGCTTCCATATTTTCGCTCTTCCGCAGTTGTTGTCGTCGTGCTGCGGCAGCGTTTTGTGTGTCGAGTGTTGTGTTTGTGTTTGCCACACGTTCCGGAGCCATAACAAATTACTTAGGTCATCAATTATGAGGTGAGAGCTGGGTCTCTTGAATGGTTCTGGAGGTGTTTCTGCTGTCTCTGTTTTTCGGTGATGCTTTTATTGCTTTCATTATGACTTCATGCGGCGCGCGGGGGCACGTTCTCCGGCCAGGCCACAACCCCGCCCGGTGGTCCGTTGACGACCATTTGTCTAACTTCAGGTTTCGGCTCTCTCAGGTATTTGATGTTAATAATGTTATCTTTTATTTATAAAGCGTAACTTTTTTGTTTTTCGTTTTAAACTTTGTTTTGTGGGCGTTCGTGAGAGAGTTCTTTCCCGGAAATGTAATTGCATTTTCAGGATCTTCTTGGCGGACATAAATTAAATGGTTTCGGAAATTTAAAGGTTGGGTTTTATTTGCATAATTTTTTGGGGGGTGTGATGGAGTTTATATTTTTGAAGAGGGAATTATTTATAAAAATAAGTCAAAAATGGAGTTGGGGAAATATGAAAATAGGGGTTTTCTTTGGGTTAGGGAATTATGGCTTTTAAAAGGTAAATAACTTTTTTCTCTACAAATATATACTCTTAAAAAATTTATAATAAAGTAAAATTATAATAATTACATTAACATTGTTTAAGTTAATATTTGCTATACACAAATTTATATTTATTATTTTCCCTCAAGTTTCCCATTCATAAATTATTTTCGGACAACTTGTAGCCCTTAAACCTTCTAAAACCTAAGTAAAAATCTTTATATTCCCCTTCCCAATTTAATAAAAAAATACTTTCAATTAATGCTTCAATTACCATATATTTTTTCCTTCAATAAACTAAACAATTCATCACTTAGCGAGTAAACAAAATAAATAAATGCCCAATGGCATTGTGGCCGTCAGGGCCACGCTTAACAAGATGAAGTGGCTGATGAGGAGCCGCTGGCTCCGCCTTCGATGACTGCTCCTCCTGGTCTCCTTAGGGCTTGTAGGTGAAGTTGCCGCCGCAGTGCTTGTAGCAGAGATAGCTGGGTCGGGTCCGCCACTTGCGGCAGTAGCGCCGATAGCAATTGTTGGGATTCGGCGATGGTGGCCGGATGGTAGGAGGCCGGATTGTGGGCGGCTGACCGGTGGGAGGCTGACCGGTGGGAGGCTGAACCGTGGGAGGTTGAACTGTGGGGGGACGAACTGTGGGAGGTCCATAGGTGGGCGGCTGAACCGTGGGAGGCTGAGGAGTCGGAGGCGAAGGAGTTGGAGGCGAAGGAGTTGGAGGCTGCGGAGTTGGAGGCGAAGGAGTTGGAGGCTGAACCGTCGTCACAGTGCAATCATTAGCCACCGAGCCAATCAGCTGACTCAGCACAGCCACATCCAGCAACAGGTTCAAGTCAATGTCAATCAGCTCAAAGACACTATTACAATTGCCCTCAATCACGGTGCTGGGAGCCACTGAAAAATATAAAAAAAATATAAATTAATTAAGAAATAAAGTCAGAAAAACCCCCACAAAACTCACGATCAATTTGGTTGCAAACGCCACCGCTGCCCCGGATGATGCTGCCCACACTGAGGAAAAGCAACGCCACAATGTCCAGATTAACCAACTTGACAATCTTGTTGTTGTCACCCACAATAATCTGCTTGGGACCCACTGGAAAATGTATATAATTAATAAATAAATAAATCCCACATTAAACTCCCAGCAAATACCCACCGTTGGCCGAGTTACCAATGAAGCCTGTGCCCAGGATGCTGTCCAGCAGGAAGAGCGAGCACAAGACGGTGCCATCCACGCTCACCAGCTTGACCACCGTGTTCTCATTGCCAATGATGGTCGTCTGGGCAGTTTTGTTCAGCGAGTTGCCAATGCCCGTGGAGCTGGAGGTGCCGCCGGGACCAGATAAGCTCGAGTTCGTGGTCGAGTTGCTGCTCGAGGTGGTGCAGGTGCCTCCAGAGGTGAGGCCCGTGCCGCCGGCCAGAAGACTTATCAGCTGAACGAGCAGCTGTTCCACGGTGGAGATAACCGGGGGAAGCACACCACCGAGAACACTGGTGAGGAGACTGCCCAGGCCAGTGCCAAGGACACCGCCAAGGAGGGTGCTAAGGAGACTCTCCACTGTGGTAACTACACCTCCCAGGAGACCTCCAACCAAATTGGAGCCACCTTTAGAGCCCGATCCTAGCAGACCTCCAAGCAGGCCACCGGAGCTGCCACCGGAGCTTGAGCCTCCGCCCAGCAGACCGCCGAGCAAGCCAGAGTTTCCACCGGAACTAGAGCCTCCTCCGAGGAGACCTCCCAGCAAGCCGGAATTGCCACCTGTTCAGGGAGAGAGGGAAAAGGTGGGGTGTTAATGGGTTAAGGGGAAAAGTAGATGAGTTTATAAGAATATTACCTCCTAGAAGTCCTCCCAGTAGGCCTCCGACCAAGCCTGTTTTGTAACAAATACAAAGAAAGTGTTAGTAAAGCAGGAAAGGAATTCGAAACCAGTGTTGCACAATTTTTTAGACTCTTTAAAAGTTTTAGAGCAGAGCCTTTACAACACTAATAAGGTACATGAGACGTTTTGCTCTCTGTCTCCCTTAAAATCTTACCCGAATTCGTTCCATTGTTGGCACCTCCTGGATTCACAGTCGACAGAACCGAAACAATAAGACTTATAGTAGGAGTAACACTTATTCCTTTAATAACACTGTTGCCAGTGCCATTCATAATAGCTCCCTCGCGAACTAAAGGAGAAAAAAATATATAATATATGAAAATATTAAAATTCAAAGTTTGGTACTCACTGTTCATATTGTTGCCAAAGCCTCCGCCAATGATGGTACTCAGAAGAGCCACCACAATGGAAATGGGTGCATTCAAACTAATCAACTCGGTCAAGGTGTTGTTTTTGCCCGCAAGAACACCGCCAGAACCCACTGTAAGTTCAAACCAAAAAAGATTCAAGTGAAAAAGGTAAAAACAAAATAGAATTAATTAATTAAGAGGATATATAGAGGAAGGTTGTAAATTTCCAATCATTACCAGTAGAGCCAGTGGAGCCAGTGGAACCAGTAGAGCCAGTGGAACCACCTGAACTCGACGAGGAGGGCGTACCCGATGAGGATCCACTTGAACCCGAAGAACTTGGGGTGCCAGAAGAACCAGAAGTCTGGTCCACGTTAGACAAGGCATCAACATCGGCAAGAACGGGCAGCAGGACACTCACTAGCTCCGTTCTTTGATTTTTATTTCCCTTGATAAATGTGCCAGATTGTACTAGTCATAATTAAATAAAAAAATATATATAAGTTAAAATATTTAGTAATTAATTAAGGGAAAGTCTCTCACCGTTCTGACTTGTGGCACCGCCACCCTTGATAAGACTCAGCACATCGGCATCAGCGCCGACGGGTACGACAGCATTAACCAAATCGGAGGACTGGTTGCCATCGCCAATTATGGTGTTGCCAGAATTAACTATAATTTAATTAATTTATTAATATATATATAATTTGGGAATTCTATGGACTCTTACCATTCTGAGAAGTGCCCGAACCGATTCCCGTAACCGAGCTCAAGGCATCGACATCAGCATTGACGGGCACCAGGGCCTTGACCAGTCGGTTGGCAGAGTTGGCATTGCCTGTGAGAGTTGTGCCAGCTTGAACTGTCAGGTAAAAATTATAAAAATTATAAACATAATAAATATTAGAAACAAGTTATTAACTTACCATTCTGGCTACTTCCACTGCTGCCTGTAGCACCACCGAGGGCCAGAACATCAGCATTGACGGGTACCAGGGCATTGACCAAATCATTTGCATTGTTTCCAGCGCCAACTACATTCGTGGCGGCTTGAACTGTGCGGTAGAAATTATATTTAAGTAAAATTAGTATGAAAAAATTAATTACTAACCTGTCTGACTGGAACTTCCACTACTTCCCCCAGTCAAGGCATCAACATCGGCGGCAACAGGCACCACGGCCTTGACCAGATTGTTGGAAGTGTTGGCAATGCCCTTGATATTTGTTCCAGATTGCACTGTAAAGTTTAAACATAATTAGTATTTCATTAATAATTAAAACCAGGACATCTTACCGTTCTGAATAGTACTTCCTCCGGCAACACCACTCAAGGCATCCACATCAGCCACCACGGGAACCACAAGATTGGCCACATTAGTTGCTTCATTGGCAGTGCCAATTATATCAGTTCCCGATGCCACATTTTGGACACTTCCCAAAGCATTAGAACCAACTGCAAGGATACCAAAAAAGGCGATTATTAAATACAAAATATAAAAGAAAATAGCAAAAACTTACGGAGATTCAAAGGATTACTGCTGGCCCTCTTTGCCGGAACGGATGATTTCGAGCCAAGCGGCGTCTTAAAGTCGGTGATATCGCCTCCGTTGACGCTATTCAAAGCCACCGCATTGGCCATTTCCGTGGGCGTCGGGCTGACCAGGGTGCGATCGAGGGCAGTCATCAGGCCCAGGAGCACCACCTTGCCCACTTTCATGGCCAGGAGGCGAACGATCCAGGTATCGGGGCCGGCGGAGCACAGGCCGCTCGTATTGCCCTCGGCGATTGAGGTTAGGCTGTCCAGCAGCGAGACTGAGAGCATGCTAAAAGCATTCACCTGCAGGGTAGTGGCACTTTCGGGACCCACTGGATATGTTAAATTAGAATAGGAAATAAATACAAAATAAATAAATAAAATATGGAAAATAAAATTATTTAAAAATTAAGAAAAAAATATCTATTAAAAGTGTGACAAAACTTCAGCTTACTCGCTACTTAATATTCACACTCGCTCGTTCATTCTCTTTAATACTTGTTACCTATTACCTGGGTTCTCGCTGCTTATCGGTAGGCAGTTACTACTTCAGTTACTAGTTACTCGACCTTCGCTATTGTATATTCGTTATTGGCTACTCGTTACTTGCTCTCGCGATTTTTTTCTTACGTTATTCTTTTCAGTTACTATTCCTTACTAATATGTTGATATTACTTCCAATTATTTTTATAATTGTTACCTTAACTCGCTACTCGTTACATGCTCTCGATATTATTAGGCGTTAAACTTGTCTAACAATACTAATCAACGGTTATTGCATATCATTACTCATTGATCAATATACTCGTTACTTTAACTCGCTGCTCGCTAGTTTTTTTTCCATTCAAGATACTCACTCTCTCGCAGATTCCTGATGATCTTGTGGGCCTCTCCGCCAGAGGCTCCGCACACCTGCAGCAAAGTATTAAGAATTGTGCTATGCTCGGCCAGACTGCGCTCCTGCAGGAACTGCAGCACCGACTCGCGATCGTCCTTGAGCGCCGAGTCCACCTTGCGGGCAGCTCGCACCCCCGAGCCCTCTGTCTGCTGCTGCTCCCCGTCGCCGCTGCTCTTGACCTGCTGGCGCTGCCGGAGCACAGAGCTCTTGATGGCCTGGCTGATCTCATCCTGCGAGCACTCGATGCCATTGAAGGAGAGCAGGGCCAGGAAGGATCTCAGCGTGAGGGTGAGACTATTGCGATCCTGCGACTGCTCAATATCGCCAACGATGCGACTGCAGGTGGCCTCGTTGCGTGCTCCGATCAGGATGTCGATGATCACGTCCATGCCCAGCTGGAGGAACATATTGTTGCCCTTGGCCTCCTTGGACACCTGGCTGCGCAGCATCTTCATGGTGGACTCCTGGAAGGAGCTGAGCTTGGCGCCGCGGGCCTGCATGCTGGCCAAAAGCAGATCCGCCAGATCCTTGGCCGCCAGCCGTCCAATGTGCGTGAATCGCGATGATGATGATGATGATGTCGTCGAGGAATGGATCGGTCCATCCGTGGTGGAGTCCGTTTCCAGGAGCAGCGAGGCCAGAGTCGTGGTCGGGGGTAATCCGTGGGTGGTCGCCTTCGACCTGGTCATGGGCTTGGCATCGTGCGGTATGAGGAAGCACGTGGAGAGCAGAAGGAACAAGTGCAGACGCCACATCTCGATGCTGGGAGCTTCACTTCAAGTGAGTTAGCAATGGTGATTGATAGATTTCGTTGGGGCTCTGGCCGCTTTTATACGATCTCCGCCGGCTTATCGGGCCCGGAGATAGCCACTCTGGCATTCTGTAAACGTGCCTCAATCATCGCCATCATCTCGCATTCTTTCAGCATGTTCCGGCCGTAATCTTCTTATCTCGCGTGGGCTCCGGGGGTTTTGTGGGTCTTGCGGGTCTTGAGGAAATCGCGCTTAAAGCGGTGAGTTCTGGAGATCATGATCGATTTCGATCTGGAGCTTTGTTGGGGCTAACTGTCATGTCGGGAGTATTACTCATTGTGGTTTGGTCTGCTGTGGAAATAAATCGGAAAGTGTTACGGATTATAATTGGTTAAGGTTAGGCTAAGATATGCTCAAGATGAGATATTTCTAGATATATTTTTTATTTGTTTTAAGTTACCAAAGCCAAATCCTTGCTCTATATAAGGTTTATAATTAAAGAAGTAAATGTTTTCTTGGTTTATATGTAGATTTTATTTTTGATAGCTTTTTAAAGTGTTTTGGTTTTCATTTTCCAAATCGTAGTGTGACTGTAGTCTTCCTTTTTAATTAATCCTAATTTCATTAATCTCGGCGGTATCTTAACATAAAATGCGAAATGCAAAATGCGAAATGCGAAATGCGAAATGCTAACATAAAGAAGTTTCTTCTATATTTAAATTTTTAATAAACTCCCCGCTTAAGTTGTACTATTTTAGACTCCGATTTCATTAACAAAAAAATATATATATAAAAAATAAAACCTGATGATTAAGCCAAAACAATGTATCTTTGTGGAATTCCCAACCCACCTGAACTCTTAGATTGACCAAGTTACTCACCAGATGTCCAAAAACTCAGCTTGGCTGACTATCTGCTTTTCTTTTTGGTATCTTTTTTGTGTCTTTTTTGCATCTTTTTTTTTGGTAGCACGTGTTGGCTTACACTTTTGGGCCCAGAGATTTCCGCCTAGAGATACACATTCATAAAGAGCATATATAAAGGCCCAAAAGCGGCCAGCAATGGTAAGCAGTTTGCCCGAAGAACTTAGAACAAGATGACAGCCTTAAATCAGGATCAGCGATTTGCTCTGCTTTTAATCCTTGCCTTCGCAGGATGTAGCTATCTTTTGGATACTACCCAGGCCCAAACCCTGACGGCCGAGGATCGTCTGTCTGTTCTGAAGTTTGTGGGCGCTTTTATGAATTTTCTGGATATGGAATTGGAGAACTCCACCACGGCCACGCCGCCTACGGGGAGTGTCACAGTGGAGACCACTGAACTAACGCCTGGTGGTAACTCCACCGAAGAGACCACGGAGGCTGCGATAACCAGTGACTCCACCACGACAGAGGACAGCAGCTCCTCGGAATCCACGGAGCCTGGAACCATCACAACCACAGAGGCCACCACAACGACAGTGAGAAGGAGGATGTGCTTCAAGCGTTTCTGTTACAAGTTTGGCAGCGACAAAGGCTACATAGTTTGAGAGGAATAAAAATCTTAGATTAAATTGAGCTTTGTTTTATTTATTTTATGAAAGCGGGATATTTTCTTGGTATTTTAATATTTGCAAGATTAACAAACAATCTCCACACTAATTAAACTAAGAGACTTGGCTTGTTATTTGCTTTGAAATAAGAAACTAAACAAAACTAAACCAACTTAATGAAGGTAATAACCGAGAAGCCACCCCCTTTGTTTCCCCAAAATGCACTTTAAACTTTAAAGCCACTGGGAATCAATATTTACCCAATTAATTAGTGCCGAAATATACGAAATGTCTGTAATTGAAATCATTTGTTGAGCCGCAAAGACCATTATTGTTCCAGCTGTAAGTCAATCCGAGGAATATATGTTTATGTGCAGGGGAAGTCTGAGTATTTTTGGGATTTCTGTGAAGTTGTGAAGATTCTCTCCTTTGCCCCGGAGGCCCTAACAAATTATTTCAATTAAAAGTTTTCGGGGCAAGCACTTAATGCCAAAACACACACAACACACACACACACACAAGTTGTGCGCAAATCTTAATTGTGCCAAAAATACAAGGCTATAAATTTGTGTATTTTCAGCGAGGGCGTCGTGGAAAATCAGGGGGGGAGGCTGGCTTGGTTGGGTTGGCTGGAAAATGTGGAAAAGGCCAACACAGCAACAAGCTGACAGCGAAAGCCCATTGGCAGTGAGCTTTGTGGCTTTTCATTGAGTCGTAAACAAATGAAATTTAATTCGTGCAAAGATTTATTTGAATTTATTGTGCAAATTGTTAAATGTCAACGTCGCTGGCGCCTCAACTGGGATTCCCCGCATTTCCCTGACTCATTTCGTAGCTGTATCTGCATCTGCATCTGCATCTGCATTTGCTTCTGCATATGTACGAGTATCTGCACCTAATTGCCAAATGAAACGAAGCCGCAAATATGCATGACTGTTGGCTCTCGGAACGTGCTCGATTTTCTAATCAAATATCTAGAATAATCTCGAATAAAAGTAGCTCAATGAGTGAGCAAAAGAAAACAGAACGGAATTTAGAAAAAAAATTGTTTAATATACTATACATTTTAGGTGCCGGATCACTGTAAAGTATTAAAAGTTAAATGATTTAAATAAAATCACAGTTCAACTAGAATCAGTAAATGTAATTAAATATGCAATATTATTAATTATTTTCTGTACCTTTATGAAATTATGATATAATTATGTATTTTTTTCTATGTTTATACAGTGTCATAACACCGTTATAATAGTTTTTAGATAAGCACAATATGATAGCGCAATGGGATTGCTTATTTGTATAATAACTATTTTAATGACGTTATGTTACTGCATTAATATAAATAATTAATAATATAATTATTTAAAACAGTTTTCTTATTTAATATTTTAGTTTGCATATCCTTGCTCCTAAACGGTGGCCACTGAATTAAAGTCAACACATTAAATTGATGTGATTAATCATTAAATTGCGATGATGTTTATTAAAACAACAAAACAATTTATGTAGTTTCTTCATCTTCTTCTTGGGTCGTCGATGGAGATCGGTTGCGAGGAGCACATGCGGTCGGACAGAGTGGATAGCGTACCTTGAAATCCACCGCGCTGTTGAGGAAGTTACGCAACTTGTCCTGGTTACGGCTCTTCGGCGCGAAGCTCTCCGGATCCTGGCTATTCACGAGGATCTCCTCCGCGTTCAGTTGTTGGGCTATGCCGCCGACGCGACCCACTGGCGGGTGGGTCACCTGGTCCAGTCTGGTGCCCACCACCAGCTTGGGCACGTGGCGGCTCTTCAAAATGGTACGGGGTCGGCTGCGTCCGTGACGATACTTGCAGAGCTCACGCAGCGGCTCGTACAGCCAGCCGTGGAGGTTGTCCTGGGTGCGCGGGTCCAGCAGGTTGTGGACCAGGACAAAGCCATCGATGTTCTTGAACACACTGGTGCGCTGGGCGGGCGTCAGGCGGCAGTTGCTGTCCACGTCCACGAATTCCACAAAGTAAAGGAAGTCGGATTTGGGAGTGTGCTGGGCGCACAGGGGATACTCGTGCAGCCGCACCTGGATGCTCCAATTGCCAGTGGCCAGGGATCTGGAGGCGGTCGTGGGCGTGACATCGGTGGTGGCCATCAGGCTGGTGACGCTCGTCTTGCCCACACCCTTGTCGCCCAGCATCAGGATGCGCAGCGTGGGCACATCCCGTATGTGCAGTTGTTCCGGTATCTTTCCACTCATTTCGCCAGGGGTTTATGCCTCTAGATATGATTGAGAACTGAAAGTCTAGCCCTTGAATAATAACTAATAACTAGCTCCCCGCCTACTCCGTTTCAAGTCACATATTTTTAGCGATTAGAAAATATTTACCTGCGCCTAGGGATTTAATTTTCACAAGTAAATCTGCGCATATAATAAAATATTAATAAAATATTTAACCTTGCTCGTGGGAGGGCGGCTTTAACTTAGAAATGCACTCGGGGTTTTGTGCGATAAGCGGCGGGTGTGTTTATTTGTATAATTCAAAATCGGTACTGACTATGTAAATTAAATTAGATTGCTTCAATGCAAAGTCGAGACTTGCGAAAGACTGGGGAACGAATAGAGAGGGGGAGCGGGACTCCTAGACGAAGATCGGTAGATCGCTTAGAGCGGGAATATAGTGCAAGCTAGTGCATCTGGATAAACTGCTGCTCGACACTGTCGCTGGAAACTGAGCGCCTATCTGGCGTGAACAAACATAATAAATATAATATTTATAATGTATTTAACACATTAAAAAACTATTTTTGATTTATTTAAAACGAAATAGAACCCCTTAAAGAGTTTATAAATACAAGTTTATATTTAATTTATATAATTATTAGTGTAAAATTCCTCAATTATGGCTTTAAAATTGTTTTAGCAATAATAGAAAAAATAATAAAATATTTAACATAATAAAAATAATAAATACAATATTAATAATATATTTAACATAATGTAATATTTATAATGTATTTAACATATTAAAAACTATTATTTATTTATTTAAAACCAATTAAAATTCCTTATAGAGTTTATAAATACAAGTTTATATATATTATATATTATTTAAAATTTTAAGTTTCTCAATTATTTCTTTAAAATTGTTTTAGCAAAATAGAAAATTATTAAAATATTTAACACAATAAAAATAACAAATATAATATTAAAAATATATTTAATATAATAAATATAATATTTATAATGTATTTAACATATTGTTTATATATTTAAAAACAAAAAAAACCTTGCAGAGTTTATAAATACAAGTTTATATTTATTATATATTATTTATAATTCAAATTTCCTCAATTATGGCTTTAAAATTGTTTTACTAAAATAAATAATATATCAATAAAATATTTAACATAATACAAATAATAAATACAATATTAATAATATATTTAACATAATACAAAAAATCTTTAAAAATGTTAAAAGGTCCCAAGATGCTGACTTCCAATGTCTAGAACCTATAAGGCTTCCGTCCATAAGTTATATGACTTTGTGGCCTCAAAACAGGGCGATGACAAATTAATTGATTTGTCCATAGCCTTGGGTGTGCGTGTGTATGTGTGTGCCTATGTCCTTTGGCCATCCTGTGAACTTTTTGGGCTTCGTCGCGCCACGTGCCAGTGTCATTTAATTACTGACTATATTGTTATTATTATTTACCCCCATATGCGCGATATGCGTGTCAACAACTTAACAAAGTTATCACACACACACACACACACACACACAGAGAGGGGGAGAGGGGGGTAGAGACATGCACACACACCATGGCAGCGGATTAAGCGACCGCCGCGTGAAGCACTTTAAATTAGTTTCGTTGCATAAACAAGGAGCGCGCGCCAACAGCCTCTACTTGGCGATGGGGCAGGACTACCAGTTTAGCTCTTTTAAAGCCAGAGTTAGCTATTATTTATATAAGAAAATCAAGCAGGAAATTTGGCTATTCTCAGAAATATTTATTTATATTTATTTAAGGCTTAAAAGCCAGAAATCTAATTTCTTAAATCTTTCTTTTGAAAGATCTTCTAACTTCTAAATTGTAAATGAAACATGTATGCAGTTTCAAGACGCTTTATAAATTAGTATTTAATTTATTTACACAATATAAATATTTACAATACATTTATAGTAAAGATAAAAAAATTAGGAAGGCTACCAAGATAATTAAAAGTATGTTTATTAAAGAAAACACAGATATAAAGGGATTCCTGAAAGTGCTTGGAGACTTTCACCAAATTTCCTTGAACATATTCCTATTCCTTTAAATTTGATTTTTTTTTCACATTTTAAAACAATTTTATATTCATAAATTTAAGTAAATTCCTATTTAGTTTTCCATTTTTTGAGGTATTTTCATTTTTTCCCAGCACTGGCGAAGATGGGTTAAGGGCTGATTGGGATGGGCGGGATGATGGGATGGCTGCCTGATGGCTGGACGAATAGAGACGCCTGTCCGCAGCTTTAAAGAGAATCCCAGCGATGAGCTTATCAACCGTCAGCCATCAACCACCAACCGGATCCATCCCTCTGCCCATCCCTCAATTGGATTTGTTTGTTTGTGTCAGTTTCTGGGCGAAAAAACATATCCAATTACAATTTAATTAAGCTGATTTGAATGCGGCCCGCAAAGACAAACAATGGGAAACAGATGGAACTACAAACGGCAAACTACAAACTTTAAATGGAAGGCAAACGAATATCTAAATCGAATCTGTTTGTCCTGCCCCGTCGAAATAATAATAATTCGCAGCATACTCGCGATATATCTATAGAAGCGAAATAAACAAACGGGTTAAGCAAGCAAGTGACACTTTGTGTCAAAACTTTATTGGAAGACGTAGCGGATCACCATCAGGAATTGTTCAAAGAAAGGTAACTCCAAGTCGATCTCTAACTCAAAGTCATCGAGGTCCTCGAAGATCTGTAAGGCCTGGAAGGCCTCGAAGTCTACGTAGTCGTCGAAGTCTACGTAGTCTACGTAGTCGACGAAGTCGACGAGGTCGACGAGGTCCTCGTACATCGCCTCCACTTCCAGCTCCTCCTCGGGCATGGGTTCAAAATCAACCAGTTCCTCCCCCTCATACATGTCCCCGAAATCACCGTTACGTTCCAGTTCCTCCAAGGCCTCCTCCACACCCTCAGCCAGGGCAGCATCCAACATTTCCATATCCTCGGGAATCATGTTCTTGTCGTCGTTTTTCGCCTTGGAAAATGTATATAAAACTAAAAACTCACTACAGTTACGAGGCATTTCCTTGCGCGTTTCTATATTACTTACTTTTAGGGAGTTTTCCTCTTTTTTTTAGGAGAATATTAATAGCCAACACGTTTTGTTTCAATGGAGAAAAAAAGTGACTAGTCGAAGGTGAAAACAGCTTTGACATTAGAATGACAGAAAAATCAAAGGCCTACTTGGGAGGGGACTTCAAAATTAATGGTATCCAAGTGTTGGAAAAGTTTTACGTTTGGCGGTCTTTGAATACTAGAACTTAAATCAAATATAAATACTACATACTAAAGTTTTTAATTTATTTATATTAATATTTTTATTGAAGGGTTCTAGCTTACTCGAGGTCATAATCGGCTTAATTTCTTATACGTAAATTAAGCCTCGATTATATGCCAAGATCACACACAGATCTTATTGCACAGCTGGCTTGCCCATACGTATTTCGACCGATACCACATCGAGTCCCATCAGTGAACTTTAGTCATGTGCCGTCGAAATAATAATAATAATTCGCAGCATACTCGCGATATATCTACAGTGGCTCACAGCTTATTTGACCCACACATAATTTCCAAAATAAAACAGGTATAACTTCTGAACCATAAGATATATTTACAAAACTTAAACGCAGAATGGTTAACTGATATTTAAACTTACAAAATATAATTTAATTTATTCATTTTAACAAACAACTTCTTAAATAATTAACAAAAACTAAAAATACTGCTTATTTCAACGTCACAGCTTATTTGACCCAGGTATTTGATTAATTAATACAAAATTATAAAAAAATATTTTTTTTAAATCTTAATATTTAGTATGTCCGCCCTTTTGGTCCACAACATATTTAAGGCGATTGGGAATCGATTCCACCAATTTCTTTGTGGTTTCTGGAGGAATTTTAGCCCACTCCTCAAGTAAAGCCGTTTTTAAATCATTTTTATTCGAAATGTTACGTTGACGAATCTTGGAGTCCAGTATTGACCACAAATTCTCAATCACATTAAGATCGGGTGACTGAGCTGGCGGTTTCATAACGTGGGGACAATTATATACAAGCCAATACTGAACAATGCCCGACTTGTGCTTTGGGTCATTGTCTTGGTAGAACCGAAAACTATTTTTTATCCCCAATTTTTCAGCACTTTGGAGTAAATTTTCCTTAAGGATGTTAAGATATACATTTTTATCCATAGTACTCTCAATAAATTCAAGGCTTCCGACTCCTGCTGCGGACATACAGGCCCATACCATAACATGTCCCCCACCATGCTTAACGGTTGGTTTTAGATGCTTGTCCTCCAGCTCTGTATTTGCCTTACGCCATACATAAGAACGTCCATCGGACCCAAAAATATTAAATTTTGACTCATCCGCGAAAATTACATCATTCCAGAATCCAGAGTCCTTGCTGATGTGCTCCTTTGCAAATTTCAAACGCCACTCTCGATTCTTCTTGTTGATAAAGGGTTTCTTACGTGCAACTCTACCGTGTAAATCATTATTTCTGAGAATCCGACGGATGGTTTCTGGGCAGCACGACTTCCCTGTCATTTCCTGCATCTGACTTGCTATCTTTGGTGCCGATATTTTGGGATTTTTATTGATTTTTTGAACAATATAACGTTCATCAGAGGCACTAAAAATTTTGTTTGGAGCTGTCCTTCCTTTATTTTCCACCCGATTTTCGAAAACAAAACGATGAATTATAGCTTTGACTGTCCCATCAGGTAAATTCACCATTTCAGCAATTTTCCGCCGAGAATGTCCTGTTTTGTAATGATTAAGGACCAACTCACGTTGCTCTATAGTTGTGCGCTTTCCCATCGTCGTTACACGTGCTTTCGCGATCAAATTTTATTCAAAGTGAGAAATATGACTGCGAATGCAGTTAACATAACATAGGCAAAAAAAGAACAGTTATTCTTACATTCCAGCGAACGCAATCGTTCTTGGAAAACTTGTGGGTCAAATAAGCTGTGACGTTGAAATAAGCAGTATTTTTAGTTTTTGTTAATTATTTAAGAAGTTGTTTGTTAAAATGAATAAATTAAATTATATTTTGTAAGGTTAAATATCAGTTAACCATTCTGCGTTTAATGTTTGTAAATATATCTTATGGTTCAGAAGTTATACCTGTTTTA